>JANIJG010007643.1:18015-34231 GCA_024611175.1 Megaceryle torquata
CACCTTGTAGTCAAGAGCAGAGTGCTTGAGGAGAATCAGCTTTTCAAGTTAGAGAGCTTAGTTTAACTGACTTTAGGTTTTTATATGAACAGAAAAAGAAGAATGGGGAAACCTCTTTTGAAGGAAATAAGTATTCCTCTAAGTCAAGGGATTCTTCTATATAATACATCTCCTCAGGCTCAACCTGATTATATCTGTCTAACATTTGCCAACATGCTGACTTCAAAACCTGAAACCGCCAGAAATCTCAAGAGTATTTTATCCTGCAAATACAGGATCTGCATGATACCATACTGTCTAGTTACATTTCCTGTCATCAAGCTAGCAGACAAAAATTAAATTTCTTTACACTGACTAGAAGCTGTTCGGTGAAAGTAATTTGGTACGGTCTGAATCTCCTTCCACATAGACCTTCTTGTGATATATCATAGGCTATTTACTCTGGACAAAACCCATCCAATTTCAGGACAACTTACTAATGATAAGATTCCTTGCTTGTATTGACCAATTTATTTGTCATGAAGTAACATCACAGTTGAGAAAGTGTGACAAGTCATTTTTGCTTGGGTTATTATAAGACAGTTTTCACTGAGCCAGTTCTGATAATGCCTAAGGGAATCCCCCCAAAACCTGCACATCTTCTTAAAAACCTTAAGCAGTGGCATTTTCCTGTTTATCAAAGGAGATCCTGGAAGCCTGGATGGTTGGCTAATGTTCAGTGCTCGTAGGAGGCTAATATTTTTTAAAAAGATTTCAGCTGCCAAATTTCTAGGCAGACTGATGGGGAGGGATTTCTATTGCTCGAGGAGCCCTTGTGCAAAGACTGAAACCAGGAAGGTTAAGCAGCTCTCCTGCTGCAGGTGACCATGTATCTCTCCAGCTGGATGCCTCCATCCCACAGCCCTTGCCACAGCATGCTCCCTGTGCTCTTATATCACAGTGCATATGTCACAGAAACAAAATATTTATGATTTGTTCCTACTCAGTTTTCCCTGTCAGGTAAAATACTTTGTACTCTCAGTTTAATGTTTCCCTCCTCTAACATGGAAAAATGGGAAAAAATCTTCTGTCCTCTGACTTGAGAATTGTACCACATGGCATATATGCTATCTACAATATCAGATAACATAATTAAATATGGAAATATTATTTTAAATGCAAAAAACCCTCCACTTCTTACCCTTTTACAGTGATTTTCAAACAGAAAGCACCATCATCAGCAGCATAGCAGCACATTACAGTTAGCATAGCTATAGTACACCTCAAATTCAGGAAGCAAGACAAAGTTCCCTTCCAAGAAAACTTGCAAAGCCAGTTTACAAGTGACAATTAAAACTGCTGATGAAAACTAGCAGTCATCTATCACTGCTTTTTTAGATTTTATCACACTTCCTTAGAATATTGTCATACAAGCACAGCATGAAAGTTAACAGTGCTTGTTTCTATTTCTTTATCTTTTCCACCTTACCCTTAATAGATCTTGCTAAGAAACACAGTTTCATAAAACTAAACATACTTTTGGATAAGGATGCTCTGTTTTCAACCAAGCCTTGATGAACATGTCTGAGGAAAAAAAAAATAAAGCCCTTAATGACATGCTAGTGCTTTGTAACTGGTAATGTTTCCAAACATCTACTGGATGTACCTGGGAAAAGTGCTTCACAGAGACACAGAACTGTACAGGTCAGCAAATCAACTCCTGCAAATCTTTGGACCTTTTATTATTTTTTTTTTTTCTTGAGAACATTTGCAGTTGTCTTTGTAATAGTATTCAAAGCAGTCTTTCTGCATCACCATTGACATCAGTGTCAGAATCCAAGCATAAATAGAAAAAAAAACAAAACAAAACAACAAAACAAACAACCAAAAAAAACCCCAACCAAACCCAACAAAAAACAAAACTAACCCCAAAACCAAAAACCAATCACCATACTGTCCAAAAATCACAGATGTTCACTGATAGAAGTAGGGAGATTTTATGAGGTTTCCTGGTGCTTAGGGTATACTGTTAGGGCTCTCCTGTCAACATGGTGGCCTCCTTAAGCCTATTGAAATTAAAAAGATGAATTATTGAAAGTATAATTAGGCAATGTAGATAACCAAACTTCCATCCTCCATCTCCTCTTCTATTTCAAGCTTGCAGCATTTCTTAGAGAAGTGATTTAGAGATGTACCAATACAAAGCTAGTTTTCTGCTCTTATCTCTCTGCATCACATCCTACCTGGAGGAGAATACCACAGGAGATAACAATATTCCCGAACTACAAAGAATACATCTTCTCAGAGGGTCTTCATTTTGTGACAAAGAAAAGAAATGTTAGAGCAGTAGAATGCAGATAAATATACTGCACTATAATATTATCACCAACTGATTCATTCTTGTAGCTGCCTTTCAGTTCTGTGGTGAAGAAAGGATGGTAATGGGATTTAACAGAAAACACTCCCAAAATATCCATCAAGCAACAAATTTGTGTGCTGTGGTTTTACACATTTCTCTATTGTCTGACACAACGGAAGTTTAAAAAAAAAGACTAACAAAAACAAAACACAAACCCCCAAGTA
Organism: Megaceryle torquata; assembly: GCA_024611175.1. Taxonomy (NCBI): domain Eukaryota; kingdom Metazoa; phylum Chordata; class Aves; order Coraciiformes; family Cerylidae; genus Megaceryle; species Megaceryle torquata. The sequence continues at coordinate 20,578 of JANIJG010007643.1, forward strand.
TGGTTTCAAATGTAACACCTCTTACAATGTAACTTTGGTTTTGATGCTGTAGATGCACAAGGTTTCCTAATGGCAGGGAAATTTATGATCCATGCTTTACAAGGAGGAAAACATTGCACTGGAAATGTCAGTGTTTGTATTTTCAAATGCTACAGCAGGAGGCTAGTGGAGATGGAAATACAAGCTAAGAAACTGGTATAGACTAAATCCATATAGTTGTAACTGTGAAACAGTATTAAATCTATGCTTCTCTATCTGCTTTTATAGTAAAGTTGCAGTGTTTTATAGTCAGTAGGATTTTTAGAAAGTGATAGATAAAATGAGTATTTATCACTTGATCACACATATGCTTTTAAACAGTGGAAATGAAGCTTGAAACTGTAAAAGTGCAGGGTACAAGGACAGAAAAAGAATAATTTCTCCTGTATCTTTTCTTTCCTTTTTGAGAGCTCAAAGGCCATTTGCCTAAGGATATGTTCTTTGTTGTACATTTAGATGTCAAACTGAAGTGATTTTAACACCCATTGTTAAAGCAAAATAGCTTACAAGGCAAAAGGACAGAAAGTAAAGCAAGTAGACTTCCCCAAAATTGTAATTCAAAATCTTTATTATACCCTAAAAACAAAGGAAATACTACTATTTGGATGTAAGTAGATCAAACAGTGATGACAAAATGAAGAGATTTAATAACAATTTAAGAAAAAAAAAAGTGATTCTTTAAATGTATGTGCTTTAAAAAAAAATAATTACAATACATGCTCATTTTGTAAGTGGCTGACATAATGGCAGAGAAATGAACATGAATTAGCAACAATTCAGGTAAATGCTAGGAGACTTAGTTGTGAGTACTTTGAAATCTTTTTGAAACTGTAAAATTCATTAGAACAGGGCTCGGGCAGAAGGCAAAATCATCTCTGTGGCTTAGGTTCCTGCTGGGAACAATCAATTAATAAAAATATAAATACATTTTAAAATCACTATGTACACTCTGTCACATGGAAACCTATAACCTTCACTTACATTCATCTATGCACGTGCTTAGGCAAGTCAGACCCTATAAGCTAAGCAAAACCTGAACACGTGCAAAGCACCTGTTGGCATATCTTGTCTTTGTCCCTCCACTGACATGTTACACCAGAAAAATATCACAAGTAACTTTACAAAATTTCAAGAATACATTAAAAACACTGTTAGGAAAGAATGAGACGAGGAGATGGAGGAGATGACTGAGCTGTACTTTTATGCCATAGCTCAGTACTCAGCACATTAACATTCCCTGAGAGTTTGGAACTGAAGTTCCATTGTCTCCTGAGGAGATCTGCAGTTACTCCAAGACAGCACATCAACGTATCAGCCAAAATATATTCTGGAGTACACGATGCTCTATCTGGCTCATGAAAAGAACTTTTCAGCTTTCATCTTAACTGAAGGTTCACAGGAACAGATGGTTAGTACAAGATCTGATTGTTACATGCAGTAGATGCTGGGAACACCAGGGAAGCAGGCTGGGCTACTGCTTTGCCCCTCAGGCTAGACTATCACTCATGCCCTTTCCTGTCTGTCTAGCAGGCTGTGCAAGTATTTTGTTCTAGACAGAAGGTCTTCCCAGTTTGAGAAATAAAAGGAGGTCCATCTCAGACCACCAAAACCCACAATCCTTTTTCTTCCCCCACAAATAATTTTGTCATTAAAAAGAACACTCTCCCTGTGCAAAATGATCACCTTTTCTTCATATCCACCAGTGCTTAATGAAAATTTTTGGACTCCACCATATCACAGAAAGATTATTTTACTTTCCTTTGGATTATTCAGCATCCAGAGTTCAAAATTTATTTCCAGTAAAGAAATAAATAAAATTAGCAAATATGTTCTCACTTTTTCTAGATTTTAAATGTCGTTACAATTCGCTTTGGCTGTTTCAGATTAATTCTTAGAAGGCTGTTTTTAAAAATAAGTGTACATTTCACTGTAGGAATGAGTCTACTGAATATTGATAGTTGTAGAAGTAAGCAGTGCTATTATGGCTTCATTGAACACTGTTGCAGATATGCCTAAAGGCTACATCCCAAAATACTCCATATTTCACTATGATCATTAGACCAGGATTTTCTGGACATAAGAGGAAAATTTCAGAAAGAGAAATTACAGCTGCTAAGCAAATGCCTGTTTTTTCTTTTTTATCTTTCTTTATAGAAGCACTCCTCAGGAAGCAGCTGAAAGAGAATGTAGGGTCCCAGATAGAAAAAGCATATGAGGAAGAAATTAATTAGTTGCAGGAACAAGAAAAATATTTAAGGTTTGGGTTCTCCTCCTCGCCAAGTTCCAGAACAAATATCTGTAGAAACAGCCATATAAAAAGCCCTGGAAGAGAGCTTGAGACATCCAATTCCCTGCAGCAACTGAGAACCAACAGTACCACAATCATTCCTGACATCCTTGCTATATTCTCAAAATTATATGATTATGGGTTGTTAAGGAGTATACTAGAATGTCTAATTATCCTTATAGTTAGCAAGAGTTTCCCATGTCTAAATTACAGTTCTTTTACTGCCACGTATGATTATAACTTCTCTTATGACAAGTTAACACAGAGAAGTTCATTTCCTTCTAATTCATAGCTTTTTTTACATATGTGAAGAACTGTACCAGGTCTTCCCATGAGTCATCTTTTTTCTCTTGCTCAACAAGCCAAGTTCTTCTGTTTTTCCCCCCATATTCTGTACTTTGGCTCAGCCCCGTTTCTGAGTAAGTGTACAGGAAAGTGGCTTGGTTGGAAATGGTGATGTGAAAGCAGAGAAACACTCATGCACAGCGCTAGCTTGTGCTGGAATTCCAATACTGGAGGTTAACAGCTGAAAGTCTTGACTGTCCCTCTGCAGGAAGCAGCATAAACTCTGATTTTCCATTAAATTTTGAACCAAATTACACCCCTTAAGCAGAAACAGGCAGACTTTCTCTCCGAAAAAGAAAAAAGCCCAAAAGGGAAGAATCAGGGTTTTTTTTACATTTGGAAGCATACAGAGTAGTGAAAAAGCACAACAGGATTTTCAGTACATCTCTGTGTCTTCTGAGGCATATGTATTTAAATGCTTCATGTATTTATTTTCATTTATTAATTGAGATTTATTATAGCAATCAAAACTTAAAATTGACTACCTTAGGTATTCAGATACTTAATTGAATTAGAATGGTAGGATAGAAGTTAATGACAGTATATTATCTGATTGTGCAAGGTTTGTTTTGTAAAACATGCTTTTCTACAAGTGCAAATTGAAAATACAAATAAAAATGAAAATGACAAATAATTCATCTAAGTAATTTAATAATCCATGCTATATGTGCAGAAAATCTATTTTTGAGAGGTGCTGTAATGTTATAATAGATTGGTTGCTTAAAATCAATACTTGGCTAAAACACGTGCTTGTAGAACACAGAAAATTGCCTGTACTGTGACGGCAGTGATATGACATAACTTGTGATGCAAACAATTTAAGTACAGTTTATGAATTATGACCAACTTTTATAAAAGCTGTTGTCTTTCTGACTGCATGAAAATAAGCCAGCACAGAAGGCAGGTTCTCTGTCCTGTACTGTACATCACAATATAGTGGCAGGTATCTGGTTGACCATCTTTATAAAACCTTTGAAGCTTGTGTGGGTAAGCACCAATCCAATCTCAAATGGTTTATAAATGACACGTGCTATTTGTTGGCTGTATCCAAACTGCAGAGCATGTGTCCCTCTTGGCACACTTCACACTGGTCTCAGGATGCCCATAGCAACAACCCATCCTGTTATTCAAACATGTCCTGCAGGCTGGTTGCCCTCACACTCAGACTACACAAACCTACTGGAGCACACTGAGGATTTCTCCTTGCCCATCACTTTGGTTTTCTGCTGGCAAGACCACAACAGCAAGGACTCTAAAGGCCATATCTTCCTGTAGCACTAGTACCAACACTGTATCTCAAAACTACTTCTCTTTTTCTGTCCTTAATCTGGGAATAATGTCTGTGAAACAATTGGAAGTGTGGCATTGCATTCCAATGGTAGGATAAAATAACTAGATTTCCTTCTGATGCTTCAACTCCTAATAGCTTCATAGTGCTCCAATACTTTTGTCTGAGATTATGGAATTTATCAGACCAAGTGGTAATAAAATTGCAAGAAATTAGTTTTTCTGCCTCTAATTTAGAAAGAAATTATATGTGTGGGGGGAAAAAAAATAAAGTTCATTTAATGATGTATGCACTTGCCTATTATCTTTGAAACACAGATTTTTTTTTTTTTAAATCTCAATTCCTAGCAAGTATTTGCTGTACTGTTATTAGCACCATAAAGAGAACTATGAAGCAAAAAGAAGGGCAAAACCAGGAATAGGGACATCTAATCCATTAGTTCATGGTGCACAGCAGGCCACTCTTTAGAAATTACAAATCCAAAAAAAAATGGAATCTGAAACATCCACTAACATGAGAGAGTCAACTGACACCAGATCATCATGTGAAACACATAGATGGCAATTAAGAAGCATTGTTGGCAACTCTGTTCATAGTGTTACAGTCCAATTTTCACAGCCCTCCCTAGTCCTCTTGCATGTGCTTTTTAATTTTCAGTTTATACATTAAATCATCTGCCTCAATTTTGCATGAAAGCTTTTGGCTTTAAAAGTAATAACACAATTAGCAAAGAGATTCTGAACAAAACTTTGATGTTCAGGGAAAGACAGTCAAAAGTTCATATTCACAAAGCACCATCAGAGTTACCATGCCTGCATTGCTTCAGGCAGAAAAAGAGCTGTGGTAGGTAGTGCTATACATTGGTACAGCTCAGATATTTAGCTCTTAAAGGCATATGTTGTTTCCTTGTTAACACTATGCCTTTATATACTCATTTCATGTGCTTAAATATGTTATGAATGATTTCTTCAAAGTCAAATAACTGAGCATGCATTCAAAATTGCATTCAATTTCACTTCTAAAAAACAAACAAACAAAAGCTGTTTGTTGTTATCTTGCTCTTGTTAAAAGACCAATAACCTTACCAATTGTAAGGTAATGATATCACTTGATGCAAGTGAAGCAACTTCTTATCAGTCACAGTAACATCTGAAGATAGTCACAGCAGAGTTTATTCATCAATTAACCAGCAGGTCATTCACCACAGAACTCAATAATTTACTAGGTTTCTTGGTTTTCAGATTTCTTCTCCTAACATCAATTTATTGCCCCCAAAAGACTAAAATCTAATTAAGAGATCTAAATAATATTGATGATATGCAAAATAAATGATATTGCAGTACACAGGGGCTAGATCCCTTTATATAAATGCTCATAAGTTTGGGAAAATACGCCACATCATTAAATACAGTCTTCCATGCACCCTGTATAGACTTCTCATAGGCTGACTGTTGATGTGGTAGCAGGTGCAATTATTGTAACTGTCAATCATGTGCCAAACACAGTCCATACATTTCTCTCTTCAGCCTCCCAGGTAAGGTATGCCAAGTTTTTTTGTGTAGGATACATACCAACATCAGAATACATTGGGAAGGAAAACAATAACTTACAGTGTCTGAATTGGTTATGCTACCTAAATTGGCTTCAAGAAACATTTCTTAACTCCTCTGCTGGGGAAAAGCACTTCAATGATTTCAACATTGTCACTCTGGACTGCAGCTACGTAGCGACACAGAAGTTTTACCAAGATTAATTTCAGTTTTTAAGTAGGACCACTGTAGGTCTGTATTCCTTTCTCTGTTGGTTTTCAGGAATTTTCTCCTGTTTAATAGAACAGTCATTAAGTTTAAATGCTTAAAGCACACACCAAGATATTATTTTAAACAAAGAATTAATGATCATTAGTGTTATCTTTTAGTTAGACACTATATCTGCAGTTTAAGGATTCTGCACTTTGTGATTAAATACAAACATCCAACGTGCAATTTAAGTAAATGACTATTAGTTTTACTACTCTCAATAAACAGTTTATGAATAACCAATTCCAACTGTGAATATAACCAATAGAACACAAATTATTAATTTTAATTTCTTCCTTGCTAAACAATGACATTTAGAGATAAATTTCACAAAATACAGAATAAGAATTATTTCACATGGCTCTAGCTAAAAAAGAAACAGAAAATGAATTGCTCTGGCTTCTTTACACTTGCAGTGGCAAAGCTGTCATTTCGTCTCTCTAGTCCACCAGAGAAGAACACTAATTTCTCACTATGGAAAGTCAATTTCCTGCTAGTATGGTTTTTTGTCTGACAATCTGCACTTCTGTAGTCCTATATATATTAAAAACTGACAGACCTATGGTTTTATAGTTGAATCTTTTCTAACTCACAAAAATTAGGGACTACCCTGGCCTTGACACTCCCCTCACCCCCAAGAAAAACAACAATGAAACAACCTGAAAACTGTATGAACTGTCAAACAGTTTGATTTTTGACAAAAAAAAATAACCATGGAGATTCCTGAAGTCATACAGTTTAACGGGAGGGGGGAGGGGTGGTTGTTTGACTCATAGTTCCTTTTGGTATTGGATTTCCAACACACTCCTTTAATTCTTCTAGCTTTATTATTACAGACTGCAAAGTTTGCAAATGGTCATTTCATCCTTATGCATTAATTCACATTTTTTACCAGCTTTTACTCTATTTTCACTCGGTTCTTAAAAAGATGTCAGAATGTCCTTTTTGGGGATCCTTAGTTCTATTAGATAATTTTGCATTACATGTATTTGTTTCATTTTAGGAAAAAAACTCACCTTGCTAAAATAAATTTTATTATGTCTTCATTTTATAAAGGCATGGGTAAAGGTGGCCTATCTCATGTAGGTGGCTGTCATCCATGTCATGTCCTCTTCCCCAAGGAGTATTTCTACCTCATGACAGCTGCCCAGCAATGAGCTTTATTTGCTTTATTTGCTTTTATTTTTCACCCAGAGCCAATCTATTTATTTCAAAGGTCCTACCTAGAACAGGGAAATCAAGTCCCGCATTCCCGCGTAGTCCTGCAGAGAGTGTATCTGTGTACCACACACTAGAGGAACACCTGCATGCGTTAGCAGGTGTTAAAAAAGGACTTTTCCCCTTTAAAGCACTTAAATGGGGGAGGAAGAATAAATTTTGCTCCTCTTACCATGTTACTGAGAAAGGGTGGTGAGCTTAAAGACTTACTTCTGAAACATTTTGCAGCTAGCACCTCAAGCTGGCGTATCACATCTAGTAGTGTGTTTCATAGACATACACCTGAACAGCAGTAGCAGTCGGGGAAAACAGTAAAATGGACTGGTGAAATCTGAGCTTCAGGAACGGAAATGGAGACTGTGCATCTGTGCAGACAACACTCTTTATTCCAGCTAAATTTGATACAGGCAGGAGCCATGCATCCAAAAATTGGAGACAGCTAACACATGTAATAAGCAACCTTTTTGCACAGATTATTAATAGAAGCTTCGTTTTGTTTTGGTTTTTTTTTTTATTAATATTATTTCTATTTTCACATTTGCTTTGAAACTGAATTAGTATACCACTCAAAACTACAGAATTATTTTTATGTTAATTATTTTTACTTATCCCAGTCTTCTTTTTTTTGACCTACATCTACTGTTTATCTTCATTATTTTGTAAGCTTTTTTCCTAGTTTCTTCATTAGGTGATAAAAAAAAATAAATATCTGGTTACTGGATATATTAACTGTGCCCTGATGAAACATACTCATTTCAGTCTGTCTCTTATATGTGTGTCTGCTTCTGTAAACCTTTTCTCATCTGAGAAGTCCCCTGAAATAAATCTGATCCAGTAATGTACTTTAGTGCATGAAGTCAAAGGAGCCATTCATTGCTTAAAGGCAGCCATAAGCCTTAAGTGCTCTGTTACTGTGGGGGCAGCAGAAAGAAAGGACTATTCATGACAATACCTGCTTTTTAAATTAGCCCTACATTGAAAAGACTGTTAGTGTTACATTTACGGAGGTGACTGTTCTTACAGAGACTGAGTGAATTCAGTATCCATTTTAATTTATTTCTAGAAGCTCTCTATGAGAGCAGCAGATGATGGCTGTGTCTCTCTGCACTCCTGAGCACTTACAAAGTAGACAAGAAAGGGAAAAGATGAAACTTTAGAACTTTTATAGATACTCTCACAATGTTTAAGTATTAATGACGGGCAGTAAACTAAACCAAAACCAATTCCCAGGACTCATATTGGACATTTACTACTACAGTATAACTAGGGTCTTTTATTACTAATTATAAAATGCCTGCAAAATGCTTTGTATAGTCATTAGTTAGGTTTCAACAACAGATTACTTCTTCATACTGGCTGCACTTTTCCCACCGTAGTCGGATGAAGTTGCTATCAAACTCACTCCAATTACAAATTACATTACAATAAATGGGGTGGGGGGTGGCTAAGATCTCAAATTTTGTAGCTTTCTTTCATCTAGCAGCATTTTTTTATTGCACAGATAAATCACAACTGAAATCCTTTAGCTCCAAGTAAATTAATTTTCCTTGCCTTTTTTTTTTTTTTTTTTTAAATACATATTCAGAAATACTACATTTCTATCCAGGATGTAAAGTAAGTAATATCTGTTCTCCAAATATGACACAGCAAAAATACACCGAACTGCTCAATCTTCAAGCCTCCAAATTTACCATTAGTGTGTAACTTCTCTGTAACTGCATGCATGTGCTCTTCAGCAGAAGAGAATAAAAAGGACTCCATGTTCCAATTTTCTAATGCATCCTGAAGGCTGAAGTTATAGATGTTTTTAAGGCCCAAGAGGTAAGTCATTGAGGTCCCTTGTTGTGTATTGATTAAGAAATAAATGGGATCGTTAACTTGTTAGCAAAGTATCATGAGGAGAAGCGGTCTCGTAGAATTTCAAGAAATCAATTTCATGTTAAAACTAATTTCTTTTCTCAGCATTTTATGGAGGGGAAGATGTCAAGGTCTAGATCAAATGGTGTGAGAACATGATGAGGAATTATAATCTCCAGAGTTCGAATTTGAGGCTGATACTGAGCCAGGCTATGGCCATAAACTAGACTATTAATATGTTTGTAAACTGGGAACACAAACCAGCTCTAGTCCTTCACTGCTGCTCTAGAACAGCTGAAGGATCCTAACCCAGTGATTTTAAAGAAGATGGTTGGAGTTTTACTGTAAATTTAAACAGAAGCAAGACTGAGAACCTGCAATTGCAAACCACTTTGAATATGAAGATTATTACATTTTCCCTTTCATAGAAAGCTTTATGCTATGGAAGTGTAGAAATCTTAGATTTTTTTTTTTTTTTTTTTTTGGATTTTTTTTTTTTTTTTAATAAAAGAAACCCCAAACTTCAACTTAAGCCATTTAGGCTTTAAATACTGCTCCTCTGGCATACTGGGTCTCAAAGGAAGCTACTGAGCATCTTGACATCAGAGGGCTGGTAAAACCCTATTTGCCCAGTCCTTCCAAGGCCCTGGGACTGTGCTATCAAAAGAAGAGGTGTAGCAACCTCTAGACCCTCAGGTATCTGGGAACAAGTCATAGGGACCTACACAGAAAGTGCTAATGTTTTGCTTTGAATTTCTGGAATTATTTCAATCCCTGTTCCAAATAGCGATCTAACATAAGATTCAAACTATTATCCGTTCACTTCTGGTTCTCCCAAAGTTTTGCAATATACCAACCTTGTCAGCTTCGGACCCACATCTTTTCTTAGAATCACAGATTTGATTTGGATCTGTTTGAAAGGCCTGAAAAAAATCTGGCCAAATGGAGTTTAAAAAAAGAATACATTTCCCCTTTCTCTATTTTTTTGTATTTATTTATTTTAAAATAAGATACAGTCAATAATTTTAATTTAAGCAAGTCTTAAAAAGTCAGAGGCATTCTAATTAATTATTAGCTAATTTGAGAAGCTTTGTAAATGTATCTAGTACTAGTTAAACCTTGACTTTCAAGAGGTATTGAAAAGAAATTTTATTTCCATTTCTATTGTTGCTTTTGCAAGAAGTCATGAACTGAGCCTTCTTATTGTACAATATCTAAGTAGTTCAGACATTTGTAAGAGGAATCCTCAAGTGCTTTTTAAATTGAAATCTAAGACAGTATAGAATGACTGCATTCATTCTACATATCAGAATCTCATTCTCAAAAAAAAAATTAACAAAAATCACAGTTAATGAGTTACTGTCAGTCTGCATACATTTTAGTAAAAGCTACCATAGAGTCTAATAAATTCTAGACCAAGTCTCAACAGCAGATTTAAAATGATTGGTGCAGGCAATCCCTATCCACCTCAAATACAAGTAGTTTTAAGTATTCTGAAACTAATTCCCAACAGAAAAAAAAAAAAAAAAAAAAAAAAAAAAAGTTGTAGTCATTACATGAAATGTTTACATTTTAATGAATCTTCTCTAAAAATCACTCAGTCCTTCCTCTGCCTACACCAATATGCAAATGGTTTCTTTCACCAAGGAAATGAAATAACTTTGGGTTTGAAAATGCCTAAGGCTTACCATGAGTGGTGTTAGAAAAAGCAGCAGCGCTATCAAAGGTATGTTTCAGCACACAGTGCACAAAATATAAATCAGTCAACCTTCTGAGTTCCTCAGCTTAAAGATTTCATACATTAGACAGAATTAAATACTTACGCTGGATTAGAGTATGTGGATACTTCTCTTAGACAAGTGCTTGTGTTCAAATGCCAGATAGCTTTATATAGCAGCCTATCAATTATTCCCCAAAAGGTGATTCTCTTGAGATTTACACTAAAATTACTAATCATCTTCAAGATGGGTAGACAGATTTAATATATTATCATTGTCTAGGACAGGGTGAGAGTTATCATTAAAGTATCACCTCTTGTCTTGGGAGCAGTGGTGCCATTGCCAGGGTAAAACAGTACCACCACAAGACTGCCCTGGCCTCCTGCCCCAGTAGTGTTCCGCAACACCCAGATTACAGAAAACAGCCAGAGACGCCCCAGTCTACACAACCCAAGCTGGGTTACTACAGCTACTTTGTACTTACAGTAATCATAACACAATCTTCTTATCTCGTGCTCCATCATCCTCTCCCTTTCCAATTTTCATATTGTTTCAACCAAGTCTGACCTAAGGCTATTACTTTTATATATATAACATAGTATTACACTCCACACTTCTAGAACAAAATATCCTAATATCTTTCATAATGTCCAGATATAAAGTGTAAGTTACTTTTTTCACAGAGCTTTTCTGCATGGAGACTACCATCAGGCTTAAGTCTTTTCAAGATGAAATATTCTAGTTGTCTCTTTTTCCTTAGGCCCTATTTTATGAATAGCTGACAATATTGTTTTCCTCAGCTTCTCATTCATTGCTTCAACTCTTCCTAGAAGTTTATCATCCAAAAAGGAATCCCATTTCCTCAACTGTGGACTCTGGGATGAAAAGATTTGCTCTTCATCTAGCAGTGTGTACTCATGAGTAATGTCTATTTACCTTCTCAGGTTTGCTGGGAGTTTTTTGGTGGTTTTTTTTTGTTTGTTTGGTTTGGTTTGGGTTTTTTTTTTGTTTGTTTTGTTTTTTGTTTTTTTTTGTTTGGTTGGTTGGTTTGGTTTTGGACTGTGTTTTGTTGTGGTTTTTGTTGTTTTGGTGTTTTTCTTGTGTTGTGGTTTTGTGTGTGTGTGTGTGTGGTTTGCTTGTTTAGGGCTTTTTGTTTGTTTGTTTTATTTTTTTGTTCTTTTGGAGGGGAAGAGGGATGTATTTAGAAAACATGTACTCTTTGTTATATTTATTTAAATATTTTAACATTTTATTTTTCTAGATGCTGGTTAAGATCTTCTAGTAAATTACCTGGATCAGTTCTACTTTGAAATCCTGTTTTCTCACTTTACAATGTAACTAAGAATCCAGACCAAGAGTGTCATCTGTGTTTTTTTTTTCCTCCAAGTGAAGTTTTCTTCAGAATTTATAAGATTCTTTTTTTTTTTCTTAGAGTAAGGGAACAAATTTTGCTAGTGAAGACGCATATATCGATCATAAAATAAATGACTCCTGATAAACATCTCTGTCAAGGTTTATCTGCATTTTAAAAATGTTTCCAAGGAATTTCATAAGTACCACTTCCTCCTTTCATTTATAAAATACTGCCCTTCAGAATTAAACATATAAATCATTTGAATAATACACTACAGCACAATATAAGATTAAGACAGACAATAACAAATAGATATTCCATCTTAAATTGTATGAGTGCATTTTAGGAAAGTGAAGTATAATCGCTTATATTAAAATGCTTGACAGCATATTTTATTAATATCCAAAACTAGCTTCCAGATGTAAGGATAACAGTGATTCTTAGCTTCCAGATCTGGCTTCAAAATTTTTTGGTACAAGAGATTTAAGTTGTAACTATCTTGAAACAAAAAATGTTATTTAAAAAAAAAAACTTCCAAGATTTAAAAAAACTAAAAGCAATATTTTCTATCCACTCAGCCAAGTGGTGCCAGGTCAAATTTTCTAGTGTCCTAATATAATCTCTGTGATCTCAGATCCTAATGGATATTAGACAGCTCATCCAGAGAACAGAAACAGCTTATTTAATGGAAAAATAGTAAGTTAAACTCACTTGGAAAACAGCAAGGCAAGAAACAGACATTCACCTGAACAAGAATGCTGACAGTAAAATAGATCAACATTGTCCGTTAATACATAAGACAATTTTCTCACTTGAATGTATGACAGTAATATTTCCTCAACCCATTGCACACTATTTCCAGAAAAAAAAAAAGCATCAAGATGAAATAATCACATGGAACAGCAGTTTAAGCATGAGAATTAGACTTCTATTTTGTTTCAGTTTGTTTTCCTGTGAGTCTTTGTCTAGCTGAACCTCCCACCTTGGCTAAGCTTCCAGTTTCTCCAATATATACAAATTGATTAGCACAAAAGTGGATACTGTACTTCTAATACAGTTTCCTGCATCTGCACTATCTTTGCAAGCTTCCCACTGTACATAAACTAAGCATGCACTCATGCTTAGTGGGAAGCTTGCAAAGATAGTAGGCCCTGCTGCCCGGAAGTCTCTCACATACTGGCTGAATGCTGAACATGGGGTGAAATTCTGTAAAATAGCTATTAATAACTTATGTGAAGTTTCCAAACAACCTTTAATTAGGTACCACCTTGGGAATGACCTTTACAGTTTGCAGCTCTGTGTTGATCTGCAGACAGGCTCCTGTAGACCTATTCATAGAATGGCTTAAGCTGGAAGGGACCTTGGAGATCATCTAATCCAACCTCCCTGCCATGGGCAGGGATGCCTCTCAACTAGACTAGGTTGCTCAAGGCCTCCACCCCCTCCAGGGAGGAGGCATCCACAACCCCTCTGGTCAATCTGTTCCAGTGTCTCACCACCCTCATACTGAAGTGCTTTTTCCTAAGGTCCAACCTAAGCCTATTTTCCCTCAGTTTAAAACCATTTCCCCTTGTCCTATCGCTGGACACTCTTGTGACGAGTTCCTCTACAGCCTTCCTGCAGGATCCCTTCAGGTACTGGAAGGCAGTTATAAGGTCCCCCCAGAGTCTTTTCTTCTCCAGGCTGAACAATCTCAGTTCTCTCATCCTATCCTCATAACAGAGATGCTCCAGCCCCTGGATCATCTTT
>JANIJG010007643.1:35114-64857 GCA_024611175.1 Megaceryle torquata
CTTGTTGAACCTCATGCAGTTTGCACTGGCCCATTTCTCAAGCCTGTCAAGGTCCCTCTGGATGGCATCCCTTCCCTTAAGTGAGTCCACCACACCACACAACTTGGTGTCATCAGCCAACTTGCTGAGGGTGCACTTGATGCCAATGTCCATGTCGCTGATGAAGATGTTAAACAAGACTGGTTCCAGTACTGATCCCTGAGGAACTCCACTTGTCACTGGTCTCCACCTGGACATCAAGCCATTGATCACCTCTCTTTGAGCGCAACCTTCTAGCCTGTTCCTTATCCACCAGTTGGTGCATCCATCAAGTCCATGTCTCTCCATCTTAGAGACAAGGATGTCATATGGGACAGTGTCAAATGCTTTGCACAAATAGCTCAGTTGCTCTTGACATATCAACCAGAGTTGGGACTCTGTCATAAAAGGTCACCATATTAGTCAGGCATGATTTGCCCTTATTGAAGCCATGTTGGCTGTCACTGTTCACCTCATTATTTTTCCTGTGCCTTAGTACAGATACCAGGAGGATATGCTCCATGATTTTACCTGGCACAGAACAGAGGCTGACTGGTCTGTAGTTCCCTGGGTTTCCTTTGTTTCCATTTTTAAAAATGGAGGTTATGTTTCCCCTTTTCCAATCTGTGGGAATTTTGCCAAACTGCCATGACTTCTTAAATATGATGGCTAGTGGCCTAGCAACTTCAGCCGCCAGTTCCTTCAGGACCCGTGGATATGTCTTATCAGATCCATGAGACCTGTGCAGTTTCAGGTTTTCTAGGTGTTCCCAGACCTGATCTGCTCCTACAAGGGTGATTCTTCACTCTCTCAGACCCAGCCAGTGCTCTCCGTGACTGGGGTGGTGTGGCTCAAGTGGTTACCAGTGAAGACGGAAGCAAAAAAGATGCTATTTCAGCCTTCTCCATATCCTCAGTAACCAGGTCACCTGCATCCCTCCGGAGAGTCCACACATTCTCTTGTGTTTTTTTTTTTTTACTCTGACATACCTGTAGAATCCTTTTCCGTTATGTTTAAAGTCCCTGGCCAGGTTTGACTTCATCAGGGCTTTAGCTTGTCTAATCTGGTTTCTGGTTTCATGAACAATCTCCTTGCAGTCTTCCCAGGTTACTTGTCCTTCCTTCCACCCTTTGTTAATTCCCCTTTTGTGTTTAATTTTGGACAGGAGTTCCTTGTTCATTCATGTAGGCCTCCTGGCATCTTTGTCTGATTTCTTCTTTTTAGGGATGCAGTGCCTTTGCGCTTGGAGGAGATGATCTTTGAAAGTCAGCCACCTTTCCTGGGCTCCAAATCCCTCCAGGGCTTTGTCCTATGGTACACCACCAAGGAGGTTCCTGAAGATGGCAAAGTTGGCTCTTCTGAAGTCAAGGGTTTCAAGCTTGCTGCGTGCCCCCTTCTTCACTGCCCTTAGGATCTTAAACTCCACCATCTCATGGTCACTGCAGCCAAGACTGCCCATTAGCTTACCATTGCTCACCATCCCCTCCCTGTTGGTGAGAACAAGGTCTAGCACGGTATCTCTCCTTGTTGGTTCCTCTATCACTTGGAGGAGGAAGTTATCATCAATGCATTCCATGAATCTTCTGGATTGCTTATGCCCTGCTGTGTTGTCTCTCCAACTGATACGGGGGTGGCTAAAGTCCCCCATG
This sequence comes from Megaceryle torquata, assembly GCA_024611175.1. Lineage (NCBI taxonomy): Eukaryota > Metazoa > Chordata > Aves > Coraciiformes > Cerylidae > Megaceryle > Megaceryle torquata. The sequence goes on from JANIJG010007643.1 coordinate 36,782, forward strand.
AGGACTAGGGCTTATGAACAAGAAGCAGCTCCTATCTGTCTGTGAAGGGCCTCATCCACTTGGTCAGGTGGTCTGTAGCAGACTCCCACTGTAATGGCTCTTTCCCTTCCTTTCACCCTGGCCCATAGGCACTCATCATCACTCACCAGGTGGATCTCCATGCAGTCTAGATGTTCACTGGCATAGAGGGCAGCACCCCCTGCTCATTACCCCTGCCTGTCCTTGCTGAAGAGCTTATATCCTTCTAATTCAACACTCCAATCATAAGAGTCATTCCACCATGTCTTTGTGATGCTGATCAGATCATAGCACTGCAGGCAGGCAAGCATCTCCAGCTCCTCTTGTTTACTGCCCATGCTGCGGGCATTCTCATAAAGGCATTTGATCTGGGCCCCTGCTGAAATAACCTGGAGTCCCTGAACCTGACTTACTGGGTGGTATAGCCTTCAGTTTCCCCTGTTCATTGCCCATGCTGTGTGCATTGGTATTCTCTCTGTATAGCCCTGTTCTGTCCCCATCCCTTTTCAAATCTAGTTTAAAGATCTTTCAATCATCCCTGCTAGTTCTTGCCCCAGGATTCTTTTTCCCCTCTGAGACAAGCATTTCCTATCTGTAGTGAACAGGCCTGATGTCTTGTAAAGTAGCCCCTGACCAAAGAACCCAAAATCCTGCTGATGACACTAGTCATGTAGCCAGGCATTGATCTGATGGCGTTTCCTGTTCCTGCCCTCACCAAACATAGCTAATGGTAGGACAGAGGCAAATACTACTTGCACTCCTGATCCCTTCACCATTTGTCCCAGGGCCCTGAAGTCTTTCTTCACTGCTCTCAGGTTTCTTGTTGAGATTTCATCATTGACTACTTGGAAAATCATTAAGGGGTAGTAGTCAGATGGACAGACTAGGGTAGGAAGCTTTCTCAGTATGTCACCATCATGACTTGCTCATGATTAACTTCCAAGGCAAACTGATCTCAAGTGGGCCAAGGTACTTCCATGGAAATTTGAGATGAACAAAGTGTTTATACCATCCTAGATGACACCTTCTCAAGTCTTTTCTAGGCACTGCTGTAAAACAATTTAGGAATCCTCTACTTAATACAATAGACATGTTTATAGCATCATCTTTCAGCTACTGGAGAGAAACAGACGCTGCTGACTAATTGCACTGAGCTTTCTATTTAGCCAGAGTCTCTGTGTAACCATCCTAAGGTTTTTTCACCATTCTAGTTTTAATCCATTTTCTCTGCACCTAAATTCTCAGGTTATTTGCAATGAAAGCGAGCTCTATGAAACTACAAACTTCATGAGCAAAGTAAGTCTTACCAGGCATATACACTTATTATTATTTAAAATTAAATAATTATTAGGCCATAGGAAAAGGGAAAGATAAACTATTAAAGCCTGACCGTTAAATAACTGAGCTCAACTTAATCACACATTCAGCTATGTACAGGTTAATATGTATTTATACTCCATATTACTGTTTGATAATGTAATGATTAGCCTTGATATTCTTTTAATTAAGTTTCATACACTTACAGTAACATTGAAAAATATGTATTCTTGCTACCAGTGACTGATGGTAAAAAACAATTTTATGCCATTTATAGCAGGTAGAAGACTTATCACTGCTGCCCCAGCCTGTCTTCCTCCCCTGCTCCCCCAGCTTTTAATACAGTGGACATGGTGGTTGTTGCCAGTGACACTGAAATGCAAAGGTTTTATCACCAAAATGGGCAACTGGCTCATAAAATACTAATCAAGCCTAAAAATGGACACATAAAATACAAAGTTCCAGGGAATGAGCCATGAACAGGAGAGTTGAAGGTAGATTAAATTTGGCATTTTGAGAGCCAGTGTAAATGCACCAAGAGTTTATGGGAGATCTGTGAAGGATTTAGAGACAGGAAGACATATTTGATGACTCAGTTTATTTGATTTCTTCAAATAAAGACTGTCACAAAAAAAGTTACATGATAAGCTGTTTAAATGACAGAGGACAGGAGAGACTTCTGGGCTATTGTCAGTACACATACTCTGGGTCACATGTATCGGCTGTTGCCTGAGCTTAAGTCTAAACCTCCAAACATTTAAAAAAAAATCATTCCAGTGCTCAGAAGTAGGCTTTCACATGATAGCTGATGCACGCTACTGAAGAAGAGGTCAGCATATCCTCTCTCATTATTCTTGAGGAGAATGGGAATTTCACACTCACAGAAACAGAACAATAATTTCCAGCTGTGTTGAAAAGCAGTCACAACTGCATAGCTATTAACCCACATTACTGAACAGCATTTCTGGCAGAAATTGCAGAAACACTGGCACTGAGGTTACAGATAATCTGTTGTAGTGAAAACAGTTAAGAAGTAAAGACATACTTAAAAGAAATTGCTTCAAAGAGATGTTAATTAACATCAGAATTCCTTCAGTGAGGCTACAAAACAACAATCATCATAAAACAGACAAAAAAGCATGGCTTTAAACATGAATCTCTGGTTAATTGCCTTGTTTTAGAGGGACAATTCTTTAGATGAACGGGCAAGTTTTTGCTCTTTGTTTATATAGCAGGTAGCCCTATGATTGTTGCTTCTGGGTTTCACTATACTACTATTCATACTAGAAGATTAAGGTTATTGTATTCATATTCCAAATGAGTAACAATGATAAACTACTTTGGACTGTAGACAGAACAGTTTCTCTATTTTGATCAAGTTAGCTTGATCAGCAAATGAGATGTTCTGCACTTTGAACTGATCTACCTTTACCACTGAAAGAAGAAAAAAAACAAAGACAATTTTCTCTTTCCAAACCAGCTCTGCAGTCCTGATATCCTTAAGTGACATAGGAAAGCAGTAAAAACAAACAGAAGATTTTAAAAGAAATGAGTTAAGAGATGTAATAAAAACACACTCAAAAGCCTTGCCAACTAGTTTCAGGAAAGTCCCCTTCCAGCAACCAGCAGTCTTCAAAAGAGCCTGCTGTTTTAAGAGATATGCAGACTGGCTTTAGCTAAGATCAAAATCTGGTACCTACGCAACCAGACAGTTCTTATTTTTTATCTTTGCTCAACAGAAGCACTAGTGCCAGGGGTTCTCGTTGGGGGCTACTGTGTGGATGTAGCATACCTCCAGCACCTGCGAGCCTTGCTGCTTATATATACATCATATACCATTACTATTATATGGAAGAAAAATTAAACTGGAAGAGAATGAAACTTGGAGAAATTATGGCAAACATTACTGAACTTTGATGGGGGAGGACTCCACTATCCCAACAGTAAAAGCCCGTTCCTATTTTTACCTCTCTCCATCATATCTGGAGAACACTGAGGACCAGCTTATATATGTACGATGATATCCCACATACTTTGGTTTCTTCCACTACTTTTCCAAGTCTCCCAGACATTTTGATTCTGTGAGGGAAAATACTTGCAAACCACATCTAAAAGATCCCTACTTAAAGCTGGGTAACTTCAGTATCTCCATTCATAGCCCCAGCCAAACATCCAGCCAAGAGACTGGTTTGACATGGAGTCGAAGTTGGAGAGAACTTTCTGTATAGATAGTGGGGTTGTCAAATCTAGTAAACAGTAAAATCAAAACCAAACCAAAACAAACAAACAAACAAACAACAAAACAAAACTAAACTTGAAAGTAATCCTATCATCATTTGTGACCCCTCCCTCTTTGCCCCTTTCTACTGCCTCGATATGACAAAAAGCAATTTGTAGATGCTAAAAGCACATTTCTCTAAGGTACCTATTCTCATTTTACTTAAATGACAATGTAGTCCCTAGAAAAGAAAATGATAGTATGATTAATACTGAACAGAATAACTCAAGTAAAAATCTCATATATGGGTGCAAACCTACTTTATCATTACTGAAAAATGTAAATTGATGATTAGCTACTAATGTTACCTGCTAGAGTGATAGCAGTTACGAAATTTATTTTGACAGATAAATGAAGAGTAAAAATTGTCCTGTTAATTTATAGAACTATTATTCCATAAGCCAGGATAGAACCAAACTGAGTTCTTAGAAGGTGACCTTATTCATAATAAACATCATATTGACCATCAGGAAATGTTTTGACCATCAAATTAATAAATGTTTCCCTTTCACTAGCCTCTAAATGAAATATTGATATTTAATGCAAACAGATTAACACAGATTCTGAAAGAGTAGCACTCAATTTCTAAAACACATGTTAACACGAACTGGCCTGGTCTGTAAAGTGATCTGTTTGAAAAGGTTTGCCTGCAAAAGTAATATCACAGTTCTTTATGTAACAGCTATTCTTGGAAAACTTTTTTAAAAAGCTAGGAAAAAATATTATCTCTGTTCAGCATTTACATCCCAGTGGCATTTAAGTTGTATCAAACAGGTAGGGGTTGGATGATAAACAAGTTCTTGCTGAGTCAAGAAGTCAAGATCAGAGAAAGCAACAAAAATATGCCCCCTAAAACGTAGCAGTAATCTGGGAACTACTGTCACCTAACTAAAGTTTGTTCATTGACTTGTGAAAGAGTAGAAACGGTGGCGACTCATAAAGACCACTTTGACTCTGCTTTATCAGAAAAGCATCCCAAATTGACTGCTTTTTATCTTCTCTAACATAAATTTTCTGTTGGTGTTTTATTGAGAAGTAAGCCAGTCCATCCACAAAGATCTACATTTTCTTTAATTTTTTTTCTTCTGTAGCTTCCTTAGACATTTATGATGTACCCTTGCTTTGCACTTTTCTGCCAGGTACATGTAAGAGGTGAGGGCAACTACTCCTTTTCCCTGATATTAATAACAAGCTCCTCCAAGGAAAACCATGGTGGTTCTGATGAAACACATGTAATACAGAGCTACTTTAGTTACTTGGAAACAGTATTTTGGTAGAAGCTATTTAAAGGCTCCTCAAATTCTCTCAAATAAATGAGACTAATGTGTAACATCTTGTTTTATGAAGTCCAACATCTGCAAGTTACACAGCAACTGGTGAGCTGCCCTTTGTACTCTAAGCTGCTTTAAAATGTTACATTTATCTTTAGTGGTATATGAACAGATTCTCTATACTTTTTTTTTTTTTTTTTTTTTTTTAAACTGCCTAAACTGGCATGACCTTTCCAGAATATTCATTTTTACACAAACTGTCCATGTTGGCTACAAGGTTTGTCCAACATAAAACAGTGAAGAAGTGACAAGAGAGAGCACTAAACATGCTAAAGCAATACATCCCATGAGGCTACATTAGTCACAGAAAGAAATTTATTCCTTTAGTGAAAGAAAAATCTTCCTTTGTAGAGGATGAATGGCAGATTTCCTCTTCAACAACCTGCCCTGTACTGAATGCTTTATCTCACTTTCAGGTTCAAAATGTCTCCCATAAATCAAATTCACTCAGTAAGGGTTAGTAATATTATTTCTTAGTATAGTCTGCCCCTTTAGTTGCTGATTTGTAACATGTGTATGGATAGCTCAGAAAAAGCCTTGACAAATCTTTCATTTTATGAAGAAAATATCTTGTCCTTGTAAGTGGCCATTACTAATGTATATTTGCTGAATGATAAATCCCACTGGGGACTGTGTATCCCATCAGTGCATCCCTCAGAAAGGAACCATACAATAGCTACTTGGAAGTCCCATCCTGTAACTACAAGGTACTGGTTACACAGTAACAGAGTTCAAATCTACTCCTGTATAAACCATCATGAGCAGAACTTTTCAGTCATCTTTCTCAGCTGTTTCTTGCATCTGCTTATGTTCTTGTGATACTTAGGAATACTAAAAATTCTCATTAGTATTAGACTTCTAACCCAATGTCAGTTTACCCTGTTAATTAAACTTCTGGCCCTTCAGGCCAAGAATGAGACCTTCCCAGTTAGCACTGGAAGATCATGTAGTCTTTGCTCACATCAAAAGGTTATTTTGAAAGCTTCTTGTGATTTCTATGAATACAGCATTAGAATGTTCTTAATGCTTCCCAGTTTCTTCCCAAAGGCTAATCAACTTCTGCTGTAGTTAGAACATGCATCTCCTGTTGAGTAAGGGTTGTTAGTATTTCAATGACTTTATCTCAATGAACTTCTTGTTTCTCTTATTGAATGGTTGGTTTTGCAAATTCATTTCAGAATAGATCTTGAATCTTCCATTCTTCTATAATACTTGCAATTTATGTAGGACAATCAAGACTAAAATTATTAGATAAAGGTCACAGTGCTTAGTGAAATACATGAAAGAAGATTTCGTATAATGTGACGAAACACAAGGCTCAGCTAAGGAATATAATACAAATGTGGATCAAAAATTGTGGGTTTCATAAATTTTGTGCATAGTTAAATTACACAATACAAACCTGTAAATCTGTAAGTTTTTAATTCAGCAGCAAGTAACTTAAAGTTAGGAAGTTATCATTAGCACATTTCTTTATAAAAATCACTTTAAGTTGAAATTCAGATTATTTCAGTTAATATACAATCTTTTCACTTTCAAAGATACACTTTCATGATTAATATAACCAATACTTTAAATTAATTTTCCAGTAACAGGACAGTGAACTCAAAAACTTGGAGTTCTAAACAGGAAAATAATCAGGACAGCTCAAGGCTTTAAAGGAATACTTCAATAACTAAGATTTTTCCATGTGTGAGCAGATGTATCATTATTTTTTTAATTCCAAATTCTATTTATCTTCTGCAATACCCCATTTCCTTTCTCAAGGTCTTTCACCTGTCTGATAGTATAACATCATCAGCATCCCATGAGACACCATTTCTAATGTCAGAGCAGATTTAGTTTTTTTAGTTGCAGTCAACTGATAAGTTTGGCTTAATACCAATATTGATTTGATGCCAATAACAGTCATATACAGAGTATCATACATGCAGCAAACCTCACTGTTCTCCCTAGCTCCCTCCCATAGCTTCAGTAAAGGCTCATTTTATGAAGATTACAGTGTAAATCTCTAGAAGTCATTTTTCAGGCCAATTATTCTGCTGGTGAAATGGGATTTTTGAGTAGGACTGTTTGATGTATTCTGGCAGTGATCTCTTAAGTTCATTTATTGTATAAAAGGTCTATCTAAAGGACATCAAGATAACCCTGCCAAACATGTTCCACACACTACAGCTTTCTCAGATTAAGATAACTAACAAGCAGCATTTCCACAAGCTAGTTCCAGGAAGCACAGAAAGTTTTTTTTTACATTAGCATCACCTAAATAGCTAGTAAGGAGCAGACATGAAAGGCTTGCATTTGGAGTGAGAGGAGGAAACAAGACAACAGGTAGAGCAGTATTTTTCCACAATTCTTTGGAGTTATGCTACCTCTAATTTTTTTAGCAGATACGGACTTAAGTTTGGCAGCTTAGACAGAGATATTTGATAAGGATAACGGCAATAGTGGCATTCAAGCAGTGTACAAATAAGTTTCAAATGGTGACTCCATCAATCAGACAAATTTGGAGAGACAGGAGTAAAAAGAGAGGATGCACAACATGCACAATTTCATTATCTCTGATAAAATGTGAAATCTGGCTCTTAACATGATGAATCTATTATCAGTGTACTTGTTTGTAATTGTTCCAGGGAGTTAGCTTGTGGCTTTACAAGTCATCTTGCCCTCTGCAAATGAGAACATAACTTTATCAGAACAGCAACATTTATGAAAAGGGTTTGGTAATCCAGTAGCACAGATGTAACATTTCCTGCAGGTTAAACCCCTTTGAAGCAAACAGCTTGAAATACAGCCTTTCTTATTCAGCATTCTGAGTGATGAATGTACAAAGATTATTAGTGCATTAAAAAAAACAGTGGTAGATAAACCAGGAATGGTTTATATGCTCAGTTAACAAGCCACTTAACATCCAGTTTTGAGTTACTTAAGACTATTTTAAACATCTAGCGCATGGAGATTGGTCATTGACTGAATTTTCCTTGTTTTTTAAAGTTATAGCTAAAATGAGTGAGAGTGAGATGGGAAGTATGCTTACTGTTTTGAGTAGACATTGGTGCTGCCATGATTTGATTAGAGGTTGGCTGGCAGGGGATATGATGGAAGAAGATTAGTTGTGGCCTGATATGGAAAAAAAGGCAGCTGTTACACAAAAGCTCTGTGACTCTTTTAACATAGAAGCAGAGCCAGCTCTTAACACAGCCTGTTCACTCTGGACCAAACAAAAACTGTGATTGCTAGATGGAGACAAAGGAAAGGAGGCAGCAATAACATACAGTGAAGAGTGAAAACAGCAGAGATTGATGTGAAGATTAGAGAAAGTGGGAGAAGCAAATGATGCATCTTTGTTTCCCACTCTCAGAAGAACTTGTGCTATAGCTAGGTTGAAAGGATATGAAGATTGCCAGGTCATGCACTAAAGCCTGAAAGTTGCACTGCCCTTGTAACTTCCTGTCTGCATCAGGCATTTCTGTATAACCTGTAGTTAATACCACAATATTTTTTTTTCCTACAATACTTACTGTTACACACTAGTCTATGGCTTGCTGAATGTTAACCCCCAGACTAATTTCTTGAATGAGCTAAAAGATGCATAGTGAGCAATGCAAGAAATTGCAAGAAGAAAAAGATTATGTCATGGTTCAGGAAGATAAGTGTCACTCTGAAGAACTACAGCCTGTTTCTACATGTAAAGCTGATTTCTAATATAAAGCTGGAGTTCATATTTGCATTCAAATATTCACATTTGCATTCATCTCAAACTTCAGATCTCACGACTAAATTCTTACATAGAGTGCTTAAAATGGAGATATTCATTTTCCAAAATGACAGAAAGAAGGAACCACTATTTCTTACACATCAAAATTTAAAATTATTACCTTCTGAATATATAGCAAAGATTTGTAGGATTAGTATAATACCCAGAACATCCATCTTCACAAACACTACATCAGAAAAATGAATCTTCTATATATGTATTTCTAAAACCTTCTAGAATACTTAAAATAGAGGGTTTTTTTGTTGTTGTTGTTCATGTGACAACATATAGTTCTTTGGGCTTCAGCTTTTAATAGCGAGTAAAGAGACAATGCTAACTAGCACCAGGAAACTTTTTAGTACCAGTGATATTATACATTGCCTACCCACATCAAATATTAACATAGTTCAGAAACCTGAAATTTCTATTACATCTCATTTGACTCTGCCACTAATCCTACAAGTCTATTTAAGAATGTTTAGTAATCCATATGCATGGTATTTACTTTCTTTGTATCTCTGACACACAGAATCTTTTTAGTGAAGAAATCTTTAAGATAATCAAGTCCAGTTGTTAACCCAGCACTCCCAGATCACCACTAAACCATGTCCCCATGTGCCACATCTACATGTTTTAAATATCTCCAAGGATGGTGACTCCACCACTTCCCTGTGTTCCAGCTTTTTCCTCCAGCTTGTTCCTGTGCTTGACAACCCTTTTGGGGAAGAAATTTTTATAATATTGAATCTAAACCTCCCCTGGGAAAAGAGACTGACACCCATCTCACTACAACCTCTTTTCAGGTAGTTGCAGAGAGCAATAAGGTCTCCCTTCAGCCTCCTTTTCTCCAGACTGAAAAACTCAAGTTCCCTCAGCTGCTCCTAAGACATGTGCTCTAGACCCTTCACCAGCTTTGTTGCCCTTATCTGGACATGCTCCAGCGCATCTATATTCTTCTTGTAGCGGAGGACCCAAAACTGAACACAGTATTTGAGGTACAGCCTCATCAGTGCCAAGTACAGAGGGACAATCACTTCCCTAGTCCTAATGGCCACATTATTTCTGATATAAGCCAGGATGCTGCTGGCCTTCTTGGCCATCTGGGCACACTGCTGGCTCATATTCAGCCAGCTGTTGACCAACACCCCCAGGTGCTTTTCTGCCAGGCAGCTTTCCAGCTACTCTTCCCCAAGCCTATAGTATCACATGGTGTTGTTGTGACCCAAGTATAGGACCCAGCAATTGGCTGTGTTGCACCTCATACCATTTGCTTCAGCCCATTTATCCAGCCTGTCCAGATCCCTCTGTAGAACCTCCCTACGTTCAAAGAGATAAACACTCCCACTCAACCTGGTGTCATCTGCAAACATACTGAAGGCACGCTTGACCCCCTCATTCAGATCATTTATAAAGATATTAAACAGAACTGGCCCAAATACTAAGCCCTGGGGAACACCACTTGTGACCAGACACCAAATTCATTCACCACCACTCTTTGGGCCTGGCCAACCAGCTGACCTTTTATCCAGCGTAAAGTATGCCCATCCCAGATGTTATCAGACAGTTTCTCCAGGAGAATTCTGTGTGAAACAGTGTCAAAAGCTTTACTAAAGTCCACATAAACAACATCCATAGCCTTTCCCATCTCACCTACGCAGGTCACCTTGTCACAGGAGATGAGGTTCTTTAAGCAGGACCTGCCTTTCATAAACCCATGCTGACTGGCCCTGATCACCTGGTTGTCCTCTATGTGCCACATGATGGCACTCAAGATGATCTGCTCCATAACCTTCCCTGGCACCAAAATCAGGCTGACAGGCCAGTAGTTCCCTGGATCCCCCTTCCAAGCCTTCTTGCGGATGGGTGCCATGTTTGCTAACCACCAGTCAACTGGGACCTTCCTGGGTAGCCAGAACTGCTGATATATTTTGGAAAATGTCTTGGCAAGCAATTTAGCCAGCTCCCTCAGTACCCTTGGGTAGATCCCATCCAACCTTAGGTGTGTCTACGTGGTGTAGTAGGTCCCTCACCATTTTCTCTTGCATTATGGGGGCTTACATCTGCTGTCCATTCCCATCTTCCAGCTCAGGGGGCTGGGCACTCAGAGGACAGGTGGTTGTACTATTAAAGACTAGGGCAAAGAAGGCACTCAGTACCTCAGCCTTTTCCTTATCCTTGGTCACTATATTTCTCACTGCATCCAGCACAAGATGGACAGTCTCCTTAGTCCTCTTTTTGCTGTTAATGTATTTATAGAAACATATTTTATTGTCTTTTATGGCAGTAGCCAGATTAAGTTCTATTTGGGCTTTGGCCTTTCTGATTTTTTCCCTGCAGAGTCTCACAAAATCTTTGTAGTCTTCCCAAGTGGGCTGCCCCTTCTTCTATAGGCTTTCCCTTTCTTCCTGAGTTCCAGCCAAAGCCCTCTGTTCAGCCAGGCCAGTCTTCCCTGATGGTTTGCCTTACAGCACACCAGGATGGCCTGCTCCTGTGCTTTAAAGATTTCCCGCTTGAGGATTCTCCAGCCTTCCTAGACTGCCTTGCCCTCCAGAACTGCCTCCCAAGCTCAAGTAAGTTTTTCAAGCTGAACTATACACAGTGCACCATGGTCAGCATATCCATGCCATTATTTGCAAAGAATATTGTATTTTACAATAAAATTTGTGTATTACTATATTGCTCCTTCACCATTTAAGTCCTTCAAGGCTTAAGGCTCATTCTTATTAATTGTTGCTTATCTTAGTCTGTACAACCACAGTTTAGAGCAAATAAGAGCTAGTGGTTTTATGAAATGGGAATATTCAGCGAATGTCCCCATAAGACAAAAAACCATTTCAACTTCTCTATTTAAAAGTATTTCATTACTGTTTAATGATGGAAGAACTGAAGGAAAAAAAAAAAAAAAGTACAACTGTTCCCTTGTATTCAGACTAGGGGCACTAAAACACTAGAACAGAATTGCTTATGATTTCTGACCTCATATTCTTTGTGTATTCCTTTACCTGTGCAAAAGATGTCTTTAAAGACTTCTGAAAAGTCATAAAACCCTCAAGCCAACTCAGTATTCTCTCCACCTTCAATTCAGAAGGAATACCAAAAACCATTGAGAAAAGTCAATGAAAATCACTGTAAGAAAAAAATGTCAGCAGGAAACTGAATCATTGTACTCAGGTGGTTTACACCCAGTGTAATTTGTTTTGATAACAACAGGAAAGTGGAATCAAAGTAGAGAAAAGATCAAGGGTGGATCTTCTTGATAGGAGACCATAGCTGTAGTGTGTGCAAGAACATAACTGAATTTCACTGTTTAAAAAAAAAAAAAAAAAAAAAAAAGAGGTTACAATCTAGGTAGACAATACACATTATTCAGATGTTTTGTTCAGAAAGCAACAGTGAGCACTGTTTACTTCTGACAGTTTTACCTTACCTTTGTAGGTCAGGCATGCAGTCAGCTGTTGTTCAGAAGAGGAGGCCATGCTTTGCATTTAAGCATCTCTTCCCAGATAGCAATCAGCCCACTAATGATCTGCTGGCTCGGATACTTTAAGGGAGTGGATCCATGTCCACGTGTATAATGTTCCTACAGTGCCGTACTTTAAAGTAGCAATCCAAGATGTGGAAAGGAGAGTTTTGTTTCATCTTGATCGGTAGGCTTACTTTAACCAGTTGAATTAAATGTTATTGCATGCTTTTATGAGTTGCTACTAGGACAGAAATTTGATGTTCCTGTAGCTGGTGCATCTCTGCAGCTTTTTTACATTCATCGTACTTGTACAATGCATATATGATAAGCAGTTTTTCAGTAAAGCTATTTCACAGAATTTGCAGTCCTCAGATAAATAGAAACTGCGTGCCCTAACTTACAATAATAATGGCTACATCCCTTATTCAGAAAATAATAATTTTTTTAATCTGATTTCAAAGATTGAAGCTTTTAGCCGTCAAAATGAACTGTGACAACAACATTTGCTTAATTACTTTTAAATCAGAATTATTCTGGATTTTACAGTTTTTACAACTATAGTACTAAAGATGGGGAGGGAGTCTGCACATTTATATAAAGTGAACTTCTTCCTCTCAAATGCATAGTATGTCAAAGGATTTACAACAAGTATGATAATTTATTATTTTTAATACATTAGCCAAAGTTTATAAGAATCAGCAGGTTACATATTCATCTCTCCTTTCACTCTCCATGATATCCCTAACACATATCAGGCAGTCTAGAGATGGGAAAAATGTTATGTGTGATAGCTAGGAAGCCATGAATTGGTTTTTATGTCCTCAAGAATTCCTAAGAAAACCACAAACCCCATATTTATATTGCAAATCTAGCAATAATATAAGTAGCATTTTAGCATTTCTAGTGGCAATCTGTATCAGGGTAAGACATGATACAGGAGCCCTAAATAGTGACAGAGACTTTGTTTTATCATCATGTCATGTCTGAGAAAAGTCTTTATTATAGTGCTCTTGATACACGTGCTGTTGAAAGGAATTCTGTCCTGAAGTGATGGATTATCTCTAGACTGGAGCTACCACCAGCTGGAGGAGTTTATTCTAACCCATTCCTCTGGGAAAGAGCAAGTAACCTTTGGGTCTTTATAAGTGGAGGCAGCAGTATTTAATGCTTTCCTATCAAGCTAACCTTGAAAACAGCAATAGAATATCGAATCTGAAAGAAGTTTGAACTAATGCATGTGTCAGTAGCTTTGTGCTAAAGAGCAAAAGAAATAATAAAATAATAACTAGTCACACACTTGAATGAAAACTAGGGAAAAGATCTAATCAATAGGTTGCCTAGTGAGATAGTCAAAACCAAACTCTTGTCAACAATCTAATTTATTCTCAGCTAAACTTTTATTATTATTATATTTTTATATAGGACATAATAAAGGTTTAGCCATTTAATGCCTGTAGAATTCTCATGGTCTTGCTGTCTAACACAGTCTAATGTTGATGTGTTCTTTCCCTTTTCCCCTACACAGACAGAGTTTGACCTCTGCCTTTGCTATTTCATTGTTAAATAAATATTAACTTGGTCCCTTACCTCCACTGCAGAACCTCTGTCCCATCCTTTTTATATCTAAAAAAAATTCTGAGTGTAATATAATCATGGTCTTCAAGTCTCTAAAGCCTTATGTCTGTGTTACAGTTGTTCCCAATTGCATTTGAACTCATTTTCTCTACAGAAACTTAAGAACAGTGCCATGTCAGCAGCTTTGCCTTATTTCTTGGAGCACTCACTGGGAGTTACCTGATTTATGAATATGAACTCTTTATGGCTTTCAAAATCCTGCTTTAAAGAGGCACATCTTGAGTGTGTTTGTCCAACAGTGCTCTCATTTTCTTCTCCTCCCTTTCTTCTGTCTCTTTGGCAATCTATTGTGAATTAAGGAGACTGGCTTGACGGGAACAGGAAAAGTATGTGTACAAAACTGTACTCAGTTTCCAGTAAATCTATGATATGGACCAATAAAGCTGAAAAATTGAAAAAAAAAAAAAAAAGACAGAATATTTCCTCAGTTGGGTCAACCTTTTTCATCATTCACTGTCTAAATACTGTAACAAAGCGTAGGGAACAAAGTCATGCATCAGAAGCTGATATCATTCTCCTAAATATTTCAAAAGAATGAAATAACTAAGGTCAAATAAGTGACGAACTGAATAAAGTATTTTTCCTTCTCATCCCCTCCCAGTCACTTTGAACATTAAGTTTAAAAGGAATTTGGCCTGAAAATCATTCAATTTTGTACAGAAACAGAAGGTTTGTACAAACGATTGGCTTAATTTGACCAGGAGTTTTTGTGTCATTCTTTCCTGAAATCGACTCATTCAGATTTTTTTTAAGTTACTTCCTCCTATAATCTACTTGTTTTATGACCAAAGCACCTTCAAGATCATAGCATTTCCTTTTTTAAGATTTCTTCTAGCATTTTCAGAGAATAGACCTGAGAGTAAGAAACCTATTAATACCTCATAGTTTGTTTTATCGAGAATTTTGATTGCTGATTTTCTAAACCAAAGGTGGAATAATACCTTGAAAAAAAGTCTGCAAACCAATGATTTTGACATGTCTATTTCCTAGCATTTTGACAGTGCTACTACAGCATGGTATTGTGTGCTGCAGACAAAGAACATTGGGTGGAGTGGATCCACATCACGTTTTAAAGATCAACATGAACAAATTTTGCCTGCAACTGCACAAATGCAAGTCCTACTATAGCTTTGTAAGTTTATATTATGACAGTTTTGTTTTATTTTATGTACATAAAATAAAACAATATGATACACATGTTAGAGGGACCGGAAGCAAATTAAAGCAAGTTTTCTTCTCTTTGTCTATAAGAAATTAGAGCTAGAACACTATTAAACCACAGTATTATCTCACTTGAACAGGTTTGATGTATTGCAATTCAGAAACTTCTGGTTTGTTTTTACTAAAACAGTTTCTCATGAAGGTTATCGCACTCTGTGTGCATAAGCACATACACTATAAAAGGTAGTGAAAAATATTACAGTAACTAAAAAAGTAACTATTTAGAGCAAATTCTGTTATAAAAAAACAGTTTGGAAAATACCACAA
The DNA here is from genome assembly GCA_024611175.1 of Megaceryle torquata. Taxonomy (NCBI): domain Eukaryota; kingdom Metazoa; phylum Chordata; class Aves; order Coraciiformes; family Cerylidae; genus Megaceryle; species Megaceryle torquata. The sequence continues at coordinate 52,069 of JANIJG010007643.1, forward strand.
GCATTAAGTTCCTGGTAAAAGTTAAGGGCTTCCTTTTATATGTTTCTGAATAGGATCCATATCAATAAATAATCTGCTATTCTCTAACTGTCTTAAGTAGTTAGAGGATATTAAAAAATATAAAAATAAAAAATTCAAGGCGAGACAAAAAATTCAGAAATAGAACACAGGAGTTTTCTTGACCTGAGTCTAATATTTTTAATGTGAATTTACTGCTCATGAAAGCTGTCAGATTAAGAACCCTGAGGCTGAAGTTATCTGTACAGCGACAGACATGTAGCACATCATCAGCAGCATTGTCACATTGCCCCTTAAGATTTACTTCTTCTCTGAAACCAATCAAAGTTTATATGTTGCTCAAGAAGTGTGGTGAGTTTTGTTTGGTTGGTTTTTTTGTTGTTGTTTGTTTGTGGTTTGTTTTGGTTTGGTTTAATTTATTTTTAATTTCTAGGAAAAAGAATGGAAAGTGATTTTCATGGACAAAGTCTAATTGATTGTGTTAAGGGGCCTCAGATCACACTTACTTGTGCAAAGAAATACTTTTGCATAACCTTACTTGAGCAACTGTGGTGATTTTGAAGCCAGGCAGTTACAGGTGTATTGGCAGGAAATGGTCTTAAATTGTCAGGCTCCCAGGGTGTGTTATCTCACTTTTTTTTCTGTGCAAAGCTCTGTCTCCTCAGTTAATAAGCACCAATCTCCAGGGAGGATCAGGAGCTAAAAGGTACAGTTCCACAACTGCAGAAGCCCAAAAACTTACATGAAAGTGAGTATGTGTGGATTCAGCCCTTACTTGCTCCTAGCTAATTACGCTTATCTTCAATGTGAAGTTAACACCTAATGAGCCAAGAGGCAAATGGGAGACAACCTTTTACAAGCTATGCTTTCTGCATACAAGACCTCACAGGCAACAGAAGTAATAGAGCAAAATACCTTCAGCTGATGGGAATTGCCACAATCACATCTTTCACTACTAGCACAAAGTCATCTATTGTGCCAAACACAAATCTTTAGATTATTCAAAAAACACGTAAATTGCTGTCTGTGACTGTCTCCCAGTCTAAGGATTTTAACATTTGCAGTGCCTATCTGTGTCACTTTAGTATTGTCTTTTTGTTCATTAATAAAGGAAAACCCAAAACTTCTCATAAAAAAAAAAAAAAAAAACAATTGTAAAAAAAAAAATCAATCAAATAAGCACTCAGAAAATTAAAACTGAGAACACTTTTTGCTCCACACCTGCCTAACATTTAAGTAAGATTTCTTATTACTTGCAGTATGGTACTTCTCAAAGAATTTCAGTAAGATCACTGCTCCTCTTTCCAAGTATTGTACCAATCCACTTGGATACCCGCCCTGACCATGTACACTCAATTTTCAACACTTAATTGTATTACTTCAACATTTGAATTTAGTCAGAGGAGTGTTTACTGCCTCAATTTAAGTCATTTTGCAAATGCATGATTAAAAGAGAACTGTTGAATTAGGTTACTAGTGCCATGGAGGGGTTTTGTCTTGAAGTTAGAACTAACATCCAAAGTTTCCTAACCTTTAGGGGTATTCTGTGATGCATCTCATTACAGAAACCAAAGCCAGCTATAAACTGCAGACAGAAATGAAAGCCACATGCATCAAAGAAGAGAGAAACACATAATATACTAGGGCTGATTTTTCAACAGCTAGCAGTCTAGGCAAATCCCAGACACTATCCAAAATCATAGGCTGGAAGGAACTTATTCAGACCATTTGGTTCAGCTCCCTTTCAACCTCTTTGGGCAATCTGTTCTAGAGTTTCATCAGCCTCATAGGGTAAAAATGGGAGGGAAATAAGGAAGTCCATGGTAGATCAGCTTTTTGACACTGCTACAGACAGCCATGTACAGAACTGTAGTATGTATGTCCAGTACATTGCAGAAGTATTGTAACATAATGCAACCTGATGATAAAGTAAATGGGCAATACTTATGATTTGTAACTCCACATTTTCTAATTTAACTTAAGGCATGGCAAATATCTGTATCTAGATTTTGCATTTTATATATACATTTTTTTTCCCTGTGGAGATCACTAGAGCATCTATTTCTAACCATACTTTTATCAAATGAAACCTTAGCTACACTATGCCAGATGTACTTTTTATCCAATATATGATAAAAACCAGCAGCTATCAACAATAAAAGATCAGGAGTGCCATAAAGCAGATTTTTGGTCATATGCTGGCCTTCTACTGTAATATCATCCACGTAAATTACTTGATATATTAATACATGGTGGCCAAACAAGAAGGCTGACAAGCAGCAAGGAAATTGCTATAGTCCATTTCATTCAGTAGATTTGAATTTAGCCATTCAAATACGTGTCTATAGAGAGCCTGTAAAATTCAAAAACTTTGAAAATTCAGCTCAGGTTCAATCACCTAAGCAAGCTTTCAGGCTTTCTAGAAGGGTTTGAGGACAACCTACACATCTACGCCAGGGGTTTTGACAGCCTGTTGAGGTACTCCACTCAGCTCTGTACATACCAGCTGAGAATTGTAAGCATTACTATTACACAAGCCCAGTGCAGCAGCGAGCGCAGGTCTTGCTCAGTGCTATACCAGAGCTACAAACCTGTGCACTAGAAAGATGTGTTGTTAGCTGAGTTGATGTCATTCAGCCATACAATCGTCATTGCCGAGCCTATTAAATACACAATGCACTCTTGTGGGCTTGTTCAAAGATTTGTACATTTTATTCATTGCAGGATGATGACATTCTAAAGGTATTTGAAAAGCAAGCCATCCTAGAGCTAAAAAATGGATTTAGGTGCCTACCTTTAGATATCTGCATTTAAAATTTGATAGTTTCACATAAAGAGACATGCAGTCCTCAGGCTAAGAAAAAATAGATTAGAAAATAATCCTTTAGAACAGAAATGTTAAGGCAAACTACAGTGCAAACCTCTAATATGTTATCCCAATTTGTTTTTTATTTAATGCCTGTACAGAATCGAGAGAGGGCTTGGATACTGTCTACCCCTGCACCAGGAAGAATTCTGTCAACTTTCTACTTGGCATACTCTGTGATAGATTAAAATAGTTCTGCTTGTGCCTCTGGAGATAGCCTAATACAATACAGAATCCCTCTCTCATAAGCAGGATGAGTACTTTGCAGTGGGGGGGAGGGGAAAAAAAAATCATAACTTTCCATCTGATCAAATCCATTTCCAACACATCAGTGTATCTTTCCCTTAAAAATGTTCTTTAAAAAAAATAATAACCAAACTCATTAACCCACATTTCTGCTAAAAATAACTAAAAGTTCTTCCTTTCTGCACAAAATATGTGATTTCAAGGATTCTAAATAAAAATGTTTAGAAGGTCTTGCACTCAGACCATAGTTTCATATGTGAAATACATTATTAGAGTCCTGCAAGTATCCATTTTTTATTTTTCAGAAAAGTCAGGCTTTTAAACTAGCAGTACTGTTTATCCCTATTTGTTGTTAATCTTAGAATTCCAACATTTAAAAGGCCATCAGATCTTCTGTCATTTTAATACAAATACAGTCTCTGGCTGTCACAGCATTTGGCAGTGATATATTTTTCCCTTGATATTTCAGATAATCCCAGGTGTGTTTCTCTATATACAGAAAAAAATTATACCATTTCTCTTAACAGATTCCACACAGAGGAGATGAGGAAACAAGCTTTGATAGCACTGATGTTTATCTGTAAAAGTTCTTCTCTACAGGGTTTCTAAAATTTCCTTGCCGGCTACAGCCTGAATTTCTAAAGGTGACCTATCAACACTTTATTATAGTTTTTGACATAATAATAGTAAAGACTGTTGCATTAGAGCTATAAGAGAATTTTGCTTCACTACAGCAAAAGAAATATTTTCCTGTTTCCGTACCCTTTCAGTCGTGGGCCTGCAACGTATAGGTTAGCAATGTGCATTATGGGCTGAAACATATTGACTTTGGTGGGAGTTACACCTCCTCATTCACTCAATACACCCATAAAAGTGATATTGGCTGTTACAAGTGAATGGACCAATCTTTACAAGATAAAGGGATAAAGGGAGGCAGGGACTTGGAGACACAACATTCAGGCAAGCTGAGGCATAATGAAATTAAGAAAAAACACACAGGAGATTTCAGGAGAAAAATGAGATTTTTTTTTTTAATTTTATTTTATTTTTTAAGAAGTTAAAATTTAAAAAGGTGTTTCTAGTAATAAAATACCTGGAGAATTAGGAGCCAGTAAAAATTACACTGGTCACCTTACAGGAATTGCTATGGAGACAGCAAAATACCAGATAAAAATCCTTACAGACAGGACAGGTCAGGGCATCCTTAAATAGAAAACAACAATAAATTCACAACGTTCCCAAAAGATTTCATGGCCTTGCTATATTTTGCACTGACTAATCTATCAAACCACTTGGTCATGTTTAAATAGGTCTGCACTGTGGGGGTAAGAATGGACTTTGGCAACTCCACGAGAGTTATAAAGAGAAGACCCTTACTATTGGTACATCCCTTGGTTATACAGAGCAAGCTTCACTGACCACACACACCAACAGTGATGACTGGATACATGCGATAGCCCACACGCTGTTCACGCGCCTAAATCTACAACGTGATTGGTTGCTATCTAACTCACCCAGTACCCCCCACATCCTGTTTTTCTCTACTTTGTTCTGCTTTATCTTCTTGCTTCATTGCCTTTTCTCCACCGTTCTTCTTCCTTCACACTCTTACCATGGTTCAAGGGCAATTCTTGATAACAGTGTCCATTTTCTTCCAACCAAGATCCCATACTGCACAGTATCTGATATACTAGTAGCAGCCCAGCAACAACAAATGGCAGGTCATAGACTATTCTAATCACATTTCATATTTTTTAAATGCCTCCATAACTGCAAGTAAGTGTAATGACATATAAACTAAATTGGTTTAATAAGATAATTTAATTCAATAGACATACTTAAAAAATAAAATTAAAAAATCCAGACCCATAAGCCCATTAACCTAACAAATCCTTCTATAATGTAAGCTTCCACTCAAGATCTTACGGAGTAATTAAAAAAAAAAAAAAAAAAAAGCAGCATTAAGTATCAAACTCAAGAACTACATTATAGCATCCTTCATAAATGTTCTTTAGTTTAGGATCATGGAAACAAGTTGTCTATCAGGGAAAAAATTATTCTTCTTCACTTCTATTTGCTATACACAAATTGTACTCCAAGACATATGCAGTAAGTCCTTGTTAAGCTATAAATGATGCTCTGTAGAGCAGGTGGAAGGTATTGTCAATGTGATACAGCTTGCAGATTTTTCTCTCAACATTCTAACCAGAATTATAATGTCAGAAGGAACAGAAATGCAAAGTAGACAGCTCCCATAGTTTCAGCTAGGTAGAGCTGCAGATGATTGCTTTATATCTACATAGACTTCAAATATTTAGGTCTGTCTAGTGGTTGGCATTTCCAACACACCCGAGTATTAAGCACCTGAAGCCTTATGCAGCTTGAAAAAGGTAACCAGCCAACTCACTTGTGTTTTGGTTTACAACGAATTTGGTTCAATACCATGTCAAATTCTGAAATGATGAAAGCTCATTTTCCTGTGGAAGCTAAATCCACTATGCTGTACCAGCTTCCTTCCTTCAGTACCAAGGGGAACCATGTAAATGAAGAAACCTCATTTCTCAGACAGTATGTTGCTCCTCAGTGCCCAGAGAAAGGCAAAGTTCATTTTACAGTTAACTTACTGGATTTCTGATTATTTCACCTAAAATGGAACGGAATGATCAGTATAAAAACCAAGACCAAAACAAAACAATTGTTTAAAGCCTGTAGGTAAAGAGATAAATCAAATTTCTTTACAGAAGTCATTCTTCATTGTGAAAGCTATGTAATCATTTAATATATTTTCATTAATAAAAATACTACAAAAGTAGCTTATGTATAATACACTTCTATGTTTAATTAAAACTGAAAGAAAAACAAAACCAAAACCAGATGAACATAATTGCTTTCAACTGAAGCAGCAGCCACTTGTTAGAGGGCTAAATTTTCTGTAAAAAAGCAAAATCTGCATTCATTGACATCTTTGCAGCTCCACTGAAGCTCACCAAGGCTGAAGGTAAGTGTCAACTACAGAATATAATTTTGAGATCATGTGCAAAGGGTCTGCACTCCACCTATTTATTTATTTTTAAAGCTCATAATTATGGTTACACTTTCTCCTTTATCACCCTGACTTTAATATAACCAAGAATAAGACAATGAGATGGATGGGAGCTGATCACAAGTCCTAATAGAGTAATCAAATTTTAAAAGATGATACCTTGTAAGATCTCTTCAATTGTGCCAAGAATGTTCCAGTTTCCTTTAGGAAAGGCTCGAATATTAGAAGCATTCAGCTCTGCCACTAAAGCTTATCATTTGAATCTTAATAATTTACTAAGATGTCAGCATTTTCTTATTATACCTATAGGACATAGTTGCATTTCTGCTTATTGTGAAGCATTTACATCATCTGTATCTGCATAAGAAAATAGAAATAATATTATACATAGAACCACATCTGGTATGTATTTGTTAGGCAAATAAATGGCATCTATGTAGAAACCAAAATGAGCATCTATGCCAAAACAAGGATATATTGAAACACCCCAGTGGACTGACATATGAGGGAAATCTCATGACCTATCAAAAACAGAAGTTCAGACTACAAGAGCAAAGGTAGAAGACGTGATCAAAATTCTCTAGTTGCTAGGCATTTTAGGGAAAGAGGCCACATTCACTCATCTTATTAAAATTCATGGAAATTGAAAATATCCAAAAGCCCAGGAGGGGTGGGGTCAGAAAATCTATTTCACAGAACTGGGAAGCTTACTCTAAATTCACCTTGAAAGCTTTTTTTCCCCCATCACAGACTTCTTGAGAGCCTTTTGATTTCTCTCCTACTTAAGTGGTAATTATAGAACTTCTTTTTCTCCCTGATTAATGCATACAGAAGGGGGGGTCACATCAGCATTTTACGCAGATTATCATGGTTTGTTCTCAACTAGATCTTTGTCGGAAGTTATTTCTCCTTCACTTTATCTCCAACATAGGTAGCAAGCTTTATTTGTATTTCCTTCTGTTTCCTGTATCTTGTCCTCTGGCTATGTCATTTGTTATCGTAACTGCTTTAGTATTAAATATTGTTGAACTCTGCACTTCTATTTTCCTCTTTTTCTTTGCTTTCTCCTTTAAATTTACTGCTGTCAGGAAACAATGACGCTCAGGCATGGGGATGATGGAAGAGGGACATTAATCAAAGGCAACATGGCACATTTCTCTTGTGGATAAAACTTCTAAAAGGTATAAATCCAAAGAGAAAGAATAAATACTTCATAAAAGGATTTCTAGGGCATCGGAATCATGTAAGATTTTTAAGATCATCACAGTCATTTCATTGAGGAAGAATCTGACTTTAAGAGTTTAAACTGCTAATTCTGGATACTCAGCTTCTGTGGTCTGATCTGGTCCTCACAGCTTCTGCTGCTTTTAATTTCTCGTACAAAGTGACGCAAAGAGGAAGATGTGATAGAAAATTCTGCACGACCCCATTTCCACATCAGAGAAGCCTGTCTCTTCCTAATAGTGCCACAATAGTACAACAGTATTTCTCCATGTTCAGGCACCTGCCCTGCTTTGGGAACTTACTAAGTTTAAGACTTATTAACATCTAATAAGCACAGTGTTTTAAAAATTAAACTGAGGCTCAAGCATTATTTAACATAAAACCCCCAATGCTGGTTTAGGAAAGTTACTAGGGATGTTAACTATTTTATTACTTTTTCTAGTCACTCAGCTTTATTCTTAAAAAGAACACTGAGATAAAGAATCTTTTTCTTTTAAAATGCTTTTCTAGTATTGGATAAAAATTGCAGGACAAGAACAATACTGCAGTACTGCAGCAATCACATGGCTAAATATATCCCAAAGATTTAGCTTCCAAATAGAAGTAGCAGACTTCTATACAACTCAACACACATTGTTACAAGGGATATCAACAGTCAGTAACACACCAACAGTATTCCCTCCGAATTCACCAAACATACATACTTGCTCAGAAAGATAAAAAATGAAATGTTCTTCCATGAAGAAGCTTTCAGTATTTCTGTATTAAGAGAGGATATAAGAATAAAAGACTTACTACAAAACCCTCAGAAGGGTGGGCCACTTTGGAAACAGTCACAGTTGTGACTAAAACAACCAAATCAGGCATTGCCAGAAGATTTCTCCCTTCAGGGAGAAAGAACAGATTAAGATTAACAGATTAAGAACAGATTTTTCCTCATCCTAACTGTCCTGCTTTATATATTGTTTACTCAGCTAGCTCCATAGCCTTCTCCCATTCCCCTGAGACAAATTCTTCATTATTTCAATAGCAGTTGTTAAATAAAACTTTTCTACATCTAAGGTAAAATGAATATAAAAGGCTGTAAGTATTTTTATATATATATATATATGGCCTTAAAGGAGAAACTTTTTATATTTATCAAGCTTAACCACAAACTCTCCCCAACCTGATGAACAATATTCATACCAACAAGTCCTAAGGAATCTAAAGCAGCACCCAATGTTTTTCTCTTCACTCGTATCTGTCCCCCTGGCTTTTATTTCTCCCTCTTTCAGAATTCTATCTGGCACATGGAAGAGGCTTTTTCAATAAATCAATACTGTACTAAAAAATGACTGCCTTTATGCACCCTGCATATTAAGCAAATTTCTCTTATACAGATAAACCCATTCATTCACCTATGCTCTATATTTGACATTCATTTTTAATAGCAGACCTTAATAAAAGAAGCACCTGGCAAAAACATGAATCTAACATAGCACAAGTTTAAATCTTGTCTGCTTTGACAATAATTTCCTGATGAGGCATAATAGCTAATCAATTTAGTTTGGTTTCAGAAAGAATGATAGCATTTTGCTGTTTTCAAAGTATGCTTTTGGAAAATAATCACCATCTGAAAGAACTGCTGTGAAGACAGACATTTAAGTAATAGCTATTGGGTTTTGTCAGTAAAAGGGAAGGCTACTGTTTTCAGCAAGAATGAAATTATCCGTTTATCTGTGAAAAAAACAAAACAAAACAACCCCCCACAAAGCTAATTATATGGGTTTTTTTCCTAAATTATAGCACTAATATCCCTGTAGCACCTACACGGAAGACATGATAAAACCACTCACCAGCACATGTAGACACAAAGAACAAATTACTTTCCAAAAATGTAATGTTTAAGAGCGGACTCTTCAAATCTATATTAGCATCTCACATTTACTCCATAAAAATTAGCAAAGAGAAAAGGCAGGGAAAGGAAAGCCAAAGCATAAGAGTCACATTAAGGAATACCAACAACCAAAAAATATCTGCGTTTCTGAAAATTACCATCATCCCAAATGTGCTTTGCTAAGCCAGGGATAGTCCTCCTGACAGCAGCTGCAACTTGAAGCACTGTGTTTTAAGCTAAACTCTAATCTGTCCTCACAAATACAACTCTGAAGGGTTGTATGAGGTGTAGGGTTCCTAAAAACACAGTCATAGAATCATCAGGGTTGGAAGGGACCTTAAAGATCATCTTGTTCCAACCCTCCTGCCATGAGCAAACACATCTCCCACTAGATCAGGTTGCTCAGAGCCCCATCCAGCCTGGTGTAAAAAACTTCCAGGGATGGGGCTCCCACCACCTCTCTGGGCAACCTGTTCCAGTGTCTCACCACACTCATGGTGAAGAAATTCTTCCTAACGTCCAGTCAGAATCAACCTCTCTCTAGTTTTAATCCATTCCCTCTAGTCCTACCACTACCGAACATCCTAAAAAGTCCCTCCACAGCTTTCCTGTAGGCCCCCTTAAGATACAAGGAGGTCACAATAAGGTCTCCTTGGAGCCTTCTTTTCTCCAGACTGAACAACTCCAATTCTCTCAGTCTGTCCTCACAGGAGAGGTGCTCCAGCCCCCTGATCATCCTCGTGGCCCTTCTCTGGACATGTTCCAGCACGTCCATATCTTTCTTCTAATAGGGGCTCCAGAACTGGACACAGTACTCCAGGTGGGGTCTCACAAGAGTGGAGTGGAGCAGGAGAATCACCTCCCTCGACCTGCTGGTCACACTCCTCTTGATGCTGCCCAGGATACAATTGGTTTTCTGGGCTGCAAGTGCACACTGGTGGCTCATGTTGAGCTCCCCATCCACCAGTACCCTCAAGTCCTTTTCTTCACTGCCACTCTCGAGCCAGTCACTGCCCAGCCTATATCAGTGCTTGGGATTGCCCTGACCTTGCACTTGGTCTTGTTGAACTTCATGAGGTTGGCATGGCCCCACCTCTCCAGCCTGTCAAGGTCCCTTTGGATAGCATCCCTTCCCTCCAGCATGTCATCCACCCCACGCAGCTTGGTGTCATTGGCAGACTTGATGAGGGTGCACTCAATGCCACTGTCCATGTCACTGACGAAGATGTTTAACAAGACTGGTCCCAGTACTGATCCTTGAGGGACTTCACTTGTCACTGGCCTCCACTTGGACATAGACCCATTGACAACCACTCTTTGTGTGCTGCCGCCAAGCCAATTCCACTGAATTGTCCTTCCATCAAACCTGTATTTTATCTGCTTGGAGAACAGAATGTCATGACAAGACTTTGCTCAGGTCCAGGTAAATGAAGTCATTTGTTCTTCCCTTGTCTATTGAAGTTATGACCTTCTCACAGAAGGCCACCAGCTTTGTCAGGCACAATTTGCCCTGGGTGAAGCCATGTTGATTGTACCCAGTCACAGCTTTGTTATTCTTCTGCCTCGGCAGTCCCTCCAGGAGGATCTGCTCCATGATCTTACCAGGCACGGAGGTGAGACTGACTGGCCTATGTTCCCTGAACCAGTTCCCTGGTTCAGCCTTCTTTCTGTTTTTTAATATGGGGATGATGTTTCTCTTTTTCCAGTTAGTGGGGACTTCACCAGACTGCCGTGACTTTTGGAATAAGATAGAGTAGTTTATCAGCCTCATCCGCCAGTTCTCTCGGCACCCGTAGGTACTGAGGTTCATCAGATGGTCACAAACCTGACCTTCACTTGCAATGGTCAGTTCTTTCATTCAACCCCAGCCATTATCTTCTGTGATGCCAGGAGTGTGGCTGGAGCCCTTGCCAGTGAAGGCTGAGGAAAAGATGTCATTGAGCCTTCTCAATATTGCTTGTCACCAGTTCACCCATTTCCCTTCTGAGGGGGCCCACACCTTCCCTGGTCTTCTTCTTACCATTAATATATCTATAGAAAAATTTGCTGTTTCCCTTGATCTCCCTGGCTAGATTTAATTCTAACTGAGCTTTAGCTTTTCTAACCAGGTCTCTTGCTGCTCAGGCAGCTTCCTTATACACCCCCATTCTAGCTGTCTTTTCTTCCACTCCTTGTAAAGTTTATTTTTGTGTGACTGTGTCCAGGAGCTTCTTGCTCATCCATGCAGGTCTCCTAGCATTCCTTCCTGTCTTCCTCTTTGTTGGTATACTTTGCTCCTGGACATCAAGAAGGTGATCCCTGAATACACACCAACTGCCGTGGCCCCAACTTCTCCCTAGGGCCTTGTCCCACAGTACTTTGGCCATCAGATCCCTGAAGAGATCAAAGTCAGCATGCCTAAAGTCCAGGGTTGTAAACTTGGAATATATATTCCTGGTTGCCTTGAGGATCTTAAATTCTATTGCTTCGTGGCCACTGCAGCCAAGGTTATCCCCAAGCCTCACACTGGCCACCAGCCCTTCCCTGTTAGCGAGAACAAGGTCCAACATAGCACCGTTTCTTGCTGGTTCCTCTACCATTTGGAGGAGGAAGTTGTAATCTATGCATTCCAGGAACATCCTGCATTGCTGCTGCCTTGCTGTGTTGTCCCTCCAGCAGATGTCAGGGTGGTTGAAATCCCCCACGAGGACCAGGGCCTGTGAACATGAAGCCACTTCCAATGCCTATGGAGGGCCTCATCTGGTTGGCTTTGCTGGTCAGGTAGCCTGTAGCAGACCCCTACTGTAACATCACCTTCCCCTGTCTTCCCTTTAACCTTAATGCATATGCTCTCAACCAACTCATCGTCTTTCCCTGTATGGAACTCCATCGATTCTAGCTGTCACTGATGTAGAGGGCAACACCTCCTTCCCTGCCTATCCTTCCTAAAGAGCTTGAATCCATCTATCCCTACATTCCAGTCATGAGAATCATCCCACAAAGTTTCAGTAATAGCCACTACATCATGGCTTTCCAGCAGCACAGTGGTCCTTAATTCATCCTGTTTATTGCCAAGCTGTGTGCATTCATGTAGAGGCACTTCAGCTGTGCTGGCCAGTCAGGCAACACTGTTACAGCATATGCTTGCATTTTACACCAGTGACTTACCCAGATATTTCCATCCTGGTGGTATGGTTTCCAGTTTCTCCCTGTGTCGCTATAGAGCATCCGATACTGAGTGACCCAGTCGGAGCTGCTATACCTGCCTTGAGTTGCAATCACACTGATCTGCTTCCTGCTCCCAAAATCCACCTGCAGCCACTGGTAATGATCACTGTCTGATGGAGACCAACCTCCTGCACCTGATGGGTGAAAACACAAGAGAGAGATTTAGACCTCAAAGCCTTGCTTTCAAGTGAACACATTGTGAAGATGCTGATTGCTGGAAGGCAGCCCAGATGAGAAGAGTATAATACCAAAAAAACCCTATAATACATACAAGAGGAATATGATTGCACGTTTTAAAAAAAAAAA
>JANIJG010007643.1:79775-101944 GCA_024611175.1 Megaceryle torquata
AAAAAACCCCCAGGGCCCAGCGCCAATCTGCCCCGGGGGAAAATTCCTTCCTGACCCCAGTGCTGGCTGTTCCCTGAGCATGGCAGCAAGACCTTTGGTGGTCCTACTTCTCCCCAGCAGCTTTATTCTGCCTCTAGTCTTCCTCCCTCAGCCCCCTCCAACTCCAACAGCTCCTCAAGGACATACTCTGAGATGTGTTCAGGCTACCCCCAGGGCCAGTTCTGGCAGCAGGACAGGGCAGGAGGTTCCCTTTTCTACTGCCCCAGGGCACTGTGACTGCTGCATTGCCAGGTTGCTGGTCCTGTGACAACAGGGTGACAGGGTCCCCCATGTGTGGTCCCACCCACTGCAACTGCACCCACTGCCCCTCCCCCCAGCATCCTCCAGTGCAAGGCCTTTGGGTGCTGGCCCTGAGGCAATCCCTGTGGCCAGGGACTGTCCCTGCCTGCCCTTGGTGGCCATGCAAGCCAAGGAAAAGTGATCTCATGCTGCTCAGTGCTTATCTTGTAATCACAGGGAGAGATGGAAAGTGGCAGCTATGGAAGGGGCAGCAAGGCTGGAGCCCTGCCAAGCAGAGGCTGCTGTGCACAAGCAAGAACCTCCTGGAGAAATGGATCCCAGGGAAGAGCAGAGCTCGCTCCCACTGCAAGCTGGCAGTGGGCAAGAGAGCCCAAGAGAGCCAGAGCACGAGTGGTGCCTGGAGGTGCAAGATCTGAGCCAAAAGGGCCCAGAGAAGGCAGTTGAAGCATGGCCTGCTGCCTCCTGGCTCTGGGGCTAGACCTCCCAGCTGGAGGAGCTGAGGAGCTCACAGAGGTCTTTGATTCTGTAGCAGTAGTTTCATGGTCAAGCTCCACTTCCAAGTTGCATTCCTACCATTAGGATGACTCTTTTCTCTCACCCATCTCATGGAGTAGAGCTGCAATGCCACTGCTGTGCGCACTGGCAAAGGACACAGACGTTTGAATGTTCTTAACCTTGTCATGTGACCCGTAAGACTCAGGAGGCCAGGAGGAGAGATGAGGCCATGGCTTGTATCCTACCAGAGAGAGCAGGGATGGAAGTTGGGGAAATGAAGCTCTCTCATTTGTTTTTGTTATCCAAGGCCTTTGCTGTTGTGAAAACCAAAACTAGCAACTGTGAAGTGTGCGTGGCAGATAAACAGGCTGAATTTCTGCTGGTGCTGGGTCAGGAGAACACTGACAGTGATGCTGTGGAAGATCAGCAACCCAGCTGCTCCAGCCCTGAGCCCACTCTTCTCCCAGCTGCACAGCAGCAGTTCCCTCCTGCTTCCCTTGTGTGCCCTGTACCCTGGCCCCCACCAGCTCGAAGGTGCTGGGCAGGACCCACACTGCTCATGGCAGTCTCTTTCCTGTCCTGGGGAGACCACAACGGGCCACAGGAGTCCACATGTAGCCTCCAGAGCACCAAATAAGCGAGGAGAGGAGAGCATTTCTTGTATTTTTAAAAATACGGTAATTATAATGTTTTTATTGCCCCAAACTTGGCAAAACTGAAATGTGTTCTTCTCCAATGGAAGAGCTGAGGATGCTGACAAAATGCCATGGCCAGGTCCTAGTAGCCTGGCTGATGCTCCAAGGGAGTCTGACAGGCTCAGGTGATCTCCAGTGGTCTCTGGCAGTCTCTGGTGGTCTCCAGCAGTGTCCGGCAGTTTCCAGTAGGGTCCCTCATGGCCACACTGCAGACCACTGGAGAACACTGGAGCCTGCTGGAACTTGCTGCATTCCCCTGGCTCCCACAGCCTGGGGGGCACTGCAGGGGAGTCCAACAGGCTCTGGTGGGCTCTGATGCTCTCCAATGCTCTCCAGTGGTCTCTGATGGTCTCCAGCGGTCTCTGATGGTGTCCAACAGTCCTCGGCAGTCCCCAACACTCTCCAAGGGTCCCCGATGCTCTGGGGGTGCTGGCCAGATGATGACAGCCCCTCTCCTCACCTCTACCCCAGGGCGCAGGGCAGAGGAGACGCCCACCCTTCAGGAGTTGGGGCAGGCTAGTGGGTGGGGGAGCAGCAGGACTCATTTGTTGCTGGGCATCTGGGAATGTTCTGCTGGGCATGCCCAGTGCTGCTGGGGATGCCCCAGCAGAGCTGGCACCAGCGGCTGGTGCAGCTTGGTGGGAGCCGGGACTTTGAAGGGTCCCTGGCAGCTCCCATCAGTCTTTCAGAGCTTCTGGCACCATGGTGCTGGAGGCCCCCAGGCCATGGTGGGGCAGCGCCCCATAAGGCCTGCAGCAGTTGGATCCACCTCCATTGGCTCTGGCTGTGCCTGAGATGGGTCCACCTCCATGGGCTCATGCCCAGTCTTGGACAGGTCAACCTCCGTGGGCTCAACTTGCCAGACAGAGCTGCTCTTGCTGCTGCTGTCAGCCTGTTTCTGTTTCTGTGGCAGTGGCAGCATCCCCAGAGGGGGGATGACTGCCCTCCAGCTCCCCTCGGGTGCCCTGGGCTCCAGCCCCCTCCTTGTGCCAGGCCTGGGTAACCTCAGCGGGGTCATGGGGGAAGGTGTCATCTCTCTGCTATGGGCTTGTTTGCTTTCTTCCTTTGGCTTGTGCTTTTGTGTCAAGGCTGCTGTGCAGACTGCAGCTTGAGAGGACTGGTTGCCTCTTCTCTGGGTTGGCCTTTGACCAGCTTTTAGGTGACAGAGAGGGATGGTGCAGGTGGGGAGGAGGTGTTGGCAACCAGGCCTCTCCAGTATCAATTTATGCGCAAATGTTTTCACGACGAAGTTGAAGACTGTCTCTCACGCTCAGATCGGTTCCCACCATTTCCCCCTGTTCCCAGTCAAAATTCCTGGGTCATTGTCCTGATTTGAGCTAAGCCAGAACCAATTCTGTCCAGTGATTTTACTTCCCAGCACAGTTTCTTTGAAGCAACGACACTTTCTGAAGTTAACAGCAGATATCTGCAGACAGTGCCTGCTTCTAGTGGTGAGAATGCTCAATAGTTACAGGGTCACTGCTAATCCATGTGCACCATGTTGGGGGTGCAATAAGGAAGAGGTCACACTGCAGGGAGAATCCAGTTCCCCTCGGCCACTGAGTCCAGCACCTGCTCCACAGCATCAGTGGTGACAGTGACATAATTCCCATTGGTAGGGGGCTTGGGTTTGTATATATTTGTGTGTATTTAATTATTTTGTTATTATTTTTATTAAAGCAGTCTTGGTTTACTTTTCTTATCAATAAGTCTCTCTCCCTTATTGCCATTCTCTTCCCCTTGGGAAGGGAGAGGGGTTAATAGAGAGCATATGCCATTCATCTAGTAGCCAGCACAGCCTATACCTTGACAGATTTATTGGTGACCAATATGAGGCACAATCAGAGGTCTGATAAATTGCCTGAAGAGTTGGAATTTCAGGTTGCTCAGTTGAGAGAGTTTTTTAGAGTTGGAAATTAAAAGGGATTGTTTACATCATGTTGTTACTGACAGCAAAATTATTTTGTGTCTTTCCAGAGCTTGCTTCAGAGCTGAATGACACAGTGTTCCCTCACCTGCCCTGCGCG
This sequence comes from Megaceryle torquata, assembly GCA_024611175.1. Lineage (NCBI taxonomy): Eukaryota > Metazoa > Chordata > Aves > Coraciiformes > Cerylidae > Megaceryle > Megaceryle torquata. The sequence continues at coordinate 83,293 of JANIJG010007643.1, forward strand.
CTGCGTTATTGTTTGCTTGTTCTTGCTGTTTATCCAAAAACTCTCCGTCTGGGTGCCAGGCGCAAGCTGCTGCTTTGCTGGGCTGTTTGCCACTGATGTAGGCTGTGCTAAGTTGGGCAGTGAATGCTTCTCTGTACTGTGGGTGTTACAGAGTGGATTTTATTACTAGGTGCACTTTTTGGGTTTACTTTGGTGAGTTCTACTTCTCCCCATTATGCTGATCTGACTCCACTAGATGCTGGGATTCCATTAAATTGTGGATATGGTTATGGTGACTGGTCCAGATGCCCTGTGCATCCTTGGCATAGACTTCCTCAGGAAAGAGCATATTCCAAGGAACCAAAAGGGTATCAATGGGTCTTTCTTTGGTAGAGCAGCTGTAGAGAGTGAGGACACTGAACAGCCAACTACCCTGCCTAAACTTTCTTAGGCAGTCATCCGTAGGCAGTAGGGCATTAAGGTGACGAAGGAGCTTGGGAGTGCTGGGAGTTAGTTTCTCCCTGGGCTGCTGGTGTTTGAACTTGTGGGTTTCATTCAATCAAAGGGAATAAAAGCATGAGTCTGGATACTGGTTGAAGAATCTTTAATATGTTGCAAAGCTTTGAAGGCAGGGATGTGATGTCAGCCTCACAGGTTGTTGAAAAATTCTGTCCAATAGGCCCAGAGCCTGAGGTGGTGTTGTCCCTTGAAACTGACGTCCTGTCAGCAGCTGATCCCCATAATTTAACATTAGGATTTATCCTCTTATTCTTCAAATTCTTCACTTGACAGGAGAAAAGAGCACGTGCCATGGAGTCTGCCATCTACTGGGTCTCATTTTCTTCTTGACATCAGGGTCAAGATGTCATTTACCTGGAATTGGAGTTGAAGACAGGAGCTTGGCATGCGAAGGGATTTTAGAGCAGCTCAGCACTTCTTTTTTTTCCCCTCTGAGTGGTTCTTGGGTCACAGATTTCAAATACTTTAAACACCTTTCTGAAGTGGGGTTGTAGGTTGCAGTCCTTTCTGTGAAGAGTGATTCCTGTGCTGAGCCTTGAGGCAATGGGCTGCTGCTGCCACTTCCAAATGACTACTCACATTCTCCAGGTGTTCGAGGTGGCTTAGCTGCACCTTCTAGATTTCAGTGTGTCTCAAGATTGTTTTTCTTAGCAATGATATCTCCCTTTCTTTGGTTAGAGCCATCTGAAGTATTTTATTACGGGATGCTTGTTTGTGCCGGGAACATACAAAATTGTTAGCTAAGCAGTGTCTGACGTCACAGGAAATAGATTTCCCCACCGATGATGTAGCCCAATGAATTAAACTTAGGAGTAATGCCAATGGGATTCTATATTTAGTGTTTATGACATTTTATGTTTATAATTAATCATTAGATTTTTAAGTAATTTGTTTAGATTTGTATCATTCCATCACTAGATTCTGTTTAGATTTTATGCATTTTAAGATTTTCTGTTTATATTTTGTTGTGTTACATTTAATTTTATGTCATTGTATGCAATTTTGCATTCCAATTTTACTTTTAGATTTGATGTTTAGAAATTATGTTTAGATTTTGTCATGTTACATTTATATTTTACATTAAGATCTTATGTCAATTAACACTTAGACTTTATGTTTAGATTTTGCATCATTTTACATTTAGGTTTTGCATTTAGATTTTGTCTTTTATGTGCAGATTTATGTTTATATTTTATGTCATTTTATGTTTAGATTTTGCATAATTTTCTGCCATTTTATGTTAAAATTTTTTAGTTCCATATTTCACCATCATCACTAGGAACTATTTTCTACATATCAGGACAACATATTCACTTGCCAAGTCATTCTGTGACCTGATTGTATATTTAAATAAATTTCTTGATACTGGAAGAGATTACTATTCTCATTAATTCCTACCTGATATCTTAAGGTCAACAACCTTCACCTTTTTTCTGAGTAGGTATTTCTGAGAAGTAGTAGAGTTGTTCAAATAAAGCTCAAAGTGAAAAAAAAAACAAAACAAACAAACAAACAAACCCCAACAAACCAGAAAACAAAACAGAAATTGAGGAGCATACAGTGTATTTCTTGAACTTATTCTGGAAGAAAAAGTAGGAAAGGGTAGAAGAGCAGAAAATTATATACTAACTTTCAAACTCTTGTTTTGTAGAGGATGTTATGTATTAATGCCATGGATTTGAATAATAATGAGATTATGATATACACTAAAAACAAAGTACAAATTTATCACCAAAGATTTATCAATAGTTTCACAATGGAGTCAGTGAATTGGGAATAGAAAATATTTCATCTTCCTCCAATAGTAATTTTCTAGCATAATTGGAAAAACACTATAGGCATAAAAGTACAGATTAATCTTGCCTTAAAACAGACACCATTCTACTCCCTTTTCCACTATTTTGCTACAAGTTCAAAAATTCAGAATATTGTGCTTACAGTTCATTATACTGAATAGTGTCAGTGTCTGCACAATGACCTTAGAAGAAACACCAGTGCATTTTGTGAAACCAGACAATGAGCTTAGCAATGTGCAAGATCAAGTGCTGGATTTACAAGCTCACTCGGAAATCTGAAAGGCAAGATATCTGTACCTTAATGTTCTTCACCAAAGACTAGGGGAAAAAATCCTAAAACAACAGTTTCATACTTGATTCTTAATGGGTAAGAACATGGGATAAGTATTTTGGACACAAGATTCCTCAGGGGATAGGTTTTCTGCCCATCTTTATTTACAGACTTGAATTTCTCTGTTACGTATCTCCTGGTATGATGCATGTTTGGATCATAGTCAACATCTTAGCAACAGCATTACATTCCTAGCTCTTATCATAAAGGTCCTTAAATGTGCAGTAACTGAAAGTTTTAGTTGACACTGATTTTCTCAATGTTCATAAAATTTTGCCTGATAAATTCATGCTCTAAGGCTGCATATTGCTAAGCACCACGGGAAGTGATCTAACAGGAGCTTGTGCCTTGTTAATATCCCTGGAGCTAGTCATGAACTGAAGGTTTACATGCTAGTCAGAACAAACTGTGTTACACTATCAGGCCAGATCTGCAGTGACAAGTTTCTTCAAAACTAAAGCTTAGTTTCTGAAGCAACAAGCCTCAGGAATCAAGCAACTGCAAAATCTCCACAGACATTCCAGTGTTCCAAAAACACAGCAATGCTTATTACACATTTTTCAATTAGACTGATGACTTGCAGCATATGCTGGCTTAATGCCTGCCTAGAATAAAAAGACAGTAACAACAGTGCCAACAAAATGCCCGATCCAAAAGCTACCAAAGTCAAAGGACATCTTCTATCATCAGCTTTCTGATCAAGCTGTGAAATATGCCAACGTACTCTGTTCCTGATTACCACGAAAAACATGTCACGCTGCCACCAACATCACCTTTGCTACAGCCACCGGTTTTTTAATGTCATACAACCTTTTAAAACACTTCTTGGTGATCTCGCTCTTTATGATGTGATGCCTCTTCCCATTAGCTATGAATATCTGTTCCTGGAATCTGAGGTCATGGCAATAGCTGTGACAGAGGGTACTAGTACTGCAATTACTTTAACATATCTTTTTTTGGACAGAGTTATAACTACCTCATGGCATCAAATGCAAACAGCCCCTAGTCTTCTCCCACATGAAAGGATCCTTTCCATGGAATGAAGCTTTACAAGAAAGCTGAAGTCCTTGAGCTCCTCCTCCAGAGAAGGGAATTAGATTTTTTGTATCTACAACTTGCAAGCATCTTTATGCATTGGTTGGGTTGGCTTGGTTTTGGTTGGGGTTTTTTTTTGTTGGTTTTTTTTTTTTTGGTTTGGTTTGGGTTTTTTTTTCACGATATAAAGACATTACTGTGTTATTACTCTGAGTTTCTGGACACTTCAGAGATTTTAACTGACTGTGCAAAGCCATCAATAAAGAGACTGAAAAGTTGCGTGACAAAATGCTTCTTTTTATAAGGGGATAATTGTAATACAAGGCTAGCTTTATCATTTGGAGTTTTCCTCTTGTTAAAATGAACACTTCTTTCAAATAAATTCTTATATAAGTAAGTGAACCTCATTTTATTTCTATCTATCTGTCAAAGGAAAGTTTGATGCTCAGTTTTATATTCTAGAAGCATATCCTATACTGTCAAACACACATAGTTAAAAAGAACAATATAATCCCTCTGGGAATAAAAAGAAATCAAATGTGGACATGGTACATTAGCTTAATAAAACCCAGGAAATACATTTACGAACTCTCTGGCCTGAGGGTCCCTTTAGGACCAAACACAAATGGTTCTGTTTTTTACATAATCTTTCTTCACTAGCACTATCCACAGGAGAAAGTGCATCATATTCCTTCAGTTTTAAGCAGACAGTTGAAAGAAGTTTACTGAATTAGCTGTATAGTAAGTGCATGTTAATGTAGCTGTATGCCAACAGATCTGAATTAATTTCATTCCTACATTATGCTTTCCATGTAAATTATAAAGAAAAAAGACTGGCACTCCTTCTGTTAAATATTAAAAACAGAAAGGAATTTATGTGCTTAGCTTGCCTGGAAAATTAATGAAATTTAGGGGCTCAGTTCTCTTATGTACATTTGCATATCTTTTTATCTCTTTTCTCCTTTTTCTACTTTAATGTAACCTCCTACAATTTAACTCATTCCTACTAAATTTGTCAAAATATCTACAAGCTTCTATGCCTTTAAAAGTCCTTAGTTTTTCTTCATGGGGAGTAGGAAGTGGGAGCATGCTCATAGAACAGTTTGGGTCAGAAGGAACTTGTAAAGGTCATCTAGTCTAACCCCTCTGCAGATAGCAGGGACATAGAATCATAGAATGGAAAGGGTTGGAAGGGACATCTGGAGATCATCGACTCCAACCCCCCTGCCAACACAGGAACACCTTGGGCAGGCCACACAGGAACAGATCCAGGAAGGTCTTGAAAGTCTCTAGAGAAGGAGACTCCACAACCTCTCTGGGCAGCCTGTTGCAGGGCTTTGTCACTCTCACAATGAAGAAGTTTTTCCTCACGTTGAGGTGGAACTTCCTGTGTTTCACTTTGCTACCATTACCTCTCATCCTATCACAGGGCACCACTAGAAAAGAGACTGGCCCCTTCTACTTGACAGTTATTTGTAAAACAAATAATCAGTTATTTGTAAACATTAATAAGTTTTCTCTTTTCCAGGCTAAACAGCCCCAGGGCTGTCAGCCCTTCCTCATAAGAGAGATGATCCAGTCCCTTCATCATCTTTGTAGCTCTCTGTTGGAATCTCTCTAGTATTTTCCTGTCTCCCTTGAACTGGGGAGACCAGAACTGGACACAATATTCCAAATGTGGTCTCACTAGCGCAGAGTAGAGGGGGAGGAAAACCTTCCTAGACCTGCTGGACACACTCTTCTTTATGCACCCCAGGATACCATTGGTCCTCCTGGCTTTGTGGCCAGGCCACAATGCTGTCCCATGGATACATACTCTCCACCAGGACACCAAGGGCCTTCTACATGGAGCTGCTTTCCAGCAGGTCTACCCCTTACTTGTACTGGTGCATGGTGTTTTTCCTCCCCCGGTGTAGGACTCTACACTTATCCATGTTGAACTTCATTAGGTTTGCCTTTGACAAGCTCTCCAGTCTGTCCAGATCTTGCTGGATGGCATCACAGCCTTCCGGTGTGTCAGCCACTCCTCCTTTTGTATCATCAGCAGACTTGCTGAGGGTATACTCTGTTCCTTCATCCAGGTCACTGATGAAGATGTTGACATCTGTAACTTGATCAGGTTGTTCAAAGCCACATCCAACCTGACTCTCAATGTTTCCAGGGATGGGGCATCTACCAGCCCCCAGGGCAACCCGTTCCACTGCTTCACTTTATGCAACCTCTGACAAACTATATGTTTTAAATATAGCTTGTCAGAAAGTTGCACATGCTCTTTTTTTTTAAACTCTGTCAATACTTACTAACCAATACTGCTGGTGGTGATCAACATCAAAACTAACTCTAGGCATAATTTTTTGAATGGTGTTTTTATAGACCCCACATTCAATGCCTTAAAAAATTTCCTGTTTGGCTGGCACTGTTGAGAGTTTAAAATCATCTATAATAGCAGCCCATATCAGTTTTCCAGTATTAAAATAATATTTTAAAAAAGGCTGTCAGTGTCTGTTGGGACACTATTATGCCATTCATGCAGTTTTGCAGTATACTGCAAGATAACATCAGTAGGATTTTTCTAATACACAAGGAGAAAGCAGGAGAATGGTTAATAGTCCCAGCTCTGCTGGGCAAAGGACTTCTGCAAAATGCTAACAATGAGCTTCCGCTATTATGGAAAAATAATACCTATATTTAATTGGAAATTTTGAAAGTAAACCAGTCAATTTATATTTATTATACATAATAAAGTGCATAATTAAATTACTTTCTGTAATAGATTCTAGCACTTTGACAGAAAGTTGAAATCTCACAGTGCTGCTCATTACTCTGATCATCAGCATCCTGTTCTTTAGCTGTAATCTTTAGACCTTTTTAAAGATCTTGAGGTAAATTTACAAGATAAAAGCCATGATTACAGCTTTCAATTTCCTTGCTTGTAACGTAATGAACAGTAAGTTTCTGAAACCATTATAAGCATTTCTATAGCCAAGCTTTTAGCTGTTTCATGAGTCATGTTAGACTATGCAGACAATGTATTTTTTGCAGCTATGCAGCCAGCTGAAAGGTATGTGCAACCTTCTAAAGATGAAACAGAAAAACTTGCCAGTGACTAAAGCCCTAAAATGATAACATTTCTGTTTTCAGGGAATGGAAGATGGGGAGAAAGGGAAGAAGCTCTTTTCAGGTAACTGAAATGATATGGCTTAATGATTCTGGTAACTGCAATGCTCTTGTCAAACCAAAGACTTAATTTATGTTGTTTCCTTATCTCTATTAAATTTAGAGCTTGTTTGTACTTTTTACTTCACAGTCCCAACTCTATTTTTCAAAAAGAAAAAGGTCTGGATCTATGTCAATAGGGTAAATTGATTTATTTTGGGGTCTCTCCTGTCTTCTTTCTTATGTGCAGTTAACTTTCCCTGTTCCTTTAAGCTTCCTTGCCTTTGTAGGCAAGTCTGAGAGGTTGAAAGTATTGCAATCATCCATAAAATTGGATAAGCCTGTAGATTTCCTCAGCAAACCCTGTCATTGTGACTTCAGCATCATGGAGGGACCAGCTGTAAGAGAACAAGATAAGAGCATAGGAATCACTGTATCACACTTAGTGAGCTGGTAAGCTTTTCTCAAAGGGTGGCAAATACCACGTTATTTATACAGAAGATGCTCCAGCATCAGAGTAGACAGCTGCAGAAAAAAAAACATGCCCTGTGAAAGGCTTAATTTAATTCATTTAATTAAAGTCTAGTGGAAACCTGAGAACTGGAATGTTTAAAATTGCCAATTCCTAGCCAGTTTTTGGTATCTCTGTTTTGATCCCAAGCTACAGTACTCCTCTCCAGATGACTTAGGATGTGGATCATCAAACAGACATTGCCAGTCTACGTGTTGGTTGCCACCTTAGCTACATTTCACATCACTTACTGTTTCAAGAAAAGAAAAGAGGTAAAACATCATCACCGGTGTTTTTAAGGTAATACATTCTGTGTATAATATGTAGAAGTTGGTTTTGCCTTGAAGCTAGAAGTTCATTAAAGTAACTTCGAGAGATTGCTCACAATAATTGCTTTCAAAACTAATAGCTTCTCTGGTCTCTCAATAACTGTTATTTTTAAAATTTGACATGCAACTTTTTATTCCTGACAACTGAGCAGCATTTTGGCCTTAGAAACTGTTTAATCACAATTAAACAAACAAACCAACCAACCCAAACCCACAAAACAAACAAACAAACAATCAAACAAAACAAACAAACAAACAAACAATCAACAACAACAAACCAGAAAGAAAAACACCGCCAAACCCCACATCTATAAGCCAGCATGTACATGTGTTATGGGGGATGTTGCTTATCAGCTGCTAATGTCAGCATATTAAATAATCTCAGCAGTGGGTTTTGTTGGAGATTCTTTCCCTGGCATAGAAAATAAACAGTTTCTTAGTACTGAAGAAGGCAAAGCAGTTCTTTTAACCATATCTCTCAGTAGATATTAAAAGCAACTTCACTTGCATATTAAAAGAAACATCTAATTTCTATATATTCTACATTTGTCAGAATATCAGCTAAAGCCCTCTCAGTGCAGCACTTTGCTATACCAAACAATATTTCCTTTCCAGCAAGAACATGATACCCTGTTTTGCTCAGCAACAATCTTCTTTACTCCTCTTTTATAACACTGCCCAATGTCACCTGATCTTTCTCTCAAAACCAAGTCTTCTTTATATCACTCATTCTGTACTAGCAAAAGTTAAGAAGCCAGGGATGGCTATAAGATAACTTACACCTACTCTTTCCTGATCTATAAATATTATGTAGTTAAAAGACATAGTCAAGCACGTATTTATCCATACTATAGGACTCTTTGATCCTTACAAACATCAGATCATTTCTGACAACTTTCTTAACCAAAGCGGAATTAGCTCATTGGGAGTAAAGCTCCTAAAAGCCTAGCAGGAATGTTAAATTTGATGGTAGTCAATATTGAAAAGCAAAGACATCTAAAATGGAATTTTCAAAAAGCAGCATTTCAAGCATTCTTTTTTTCCCACTGCTTATCAAATACAGATCCCCATGAATATCAGTAGAAACAATTTATCTAACACTGAGTGACTTGGAAAATTGACCATTCAAACAAATTTTGTCACAAAGAATATAAATCTGTCCTAAAAGAAATAAAAATCTGTCCTAGAAGCAGTCAGAAAAGTCTAGGGCTCTGAAGAGACAATAGCTCATTATTGATATTCATTTGTTTCTTAGTTGGCCGACAAACTACTAAAGAATCCAATAAAGAGCAATATTATCCCATGTGAACAATGTATCACAGCTAAACAAATAGATCATTTCAAAAGGAGAAAAGCAGGGCAGATAGCAGGGGGAAAGGGTTAAATAATATTGACATTTCTTTCTGAGTGTTGCTCAGCCCTTATCTGTCCTTCAGCACAACAAATCTCCATGCAAAGAACACAGAAAGTGTAACAGCTTATATATATATGTGTATGGGTCAGCATTACTGTTGTTTTTTAGCTGCACCAACAGTTTCTCACATGGTAGTGTTATAGTCATCTGCCATTCTGCACAAAGAAGACTCAAATCTCAGCTGCAGTGATAACCTAATAAAGAATTATTCTCTCTTTACACAAGGGAAAGATTTTCTCTTGCTCAAAAAGCTCCGACTGGGTTCTATACATCACTCCATCATTCATCTCTTCCCTTTCAACCTTTACCTGGCTTATGTAAAGCTGAAGCTTTCAAAAGTAAATTACATTGCTCAGTATGAGTTGATGCACTTTTTTTTTTTCCTTCAAATGAGTGTAATTTTGATTATATTTTAAAAAGAGTCTTGCACACAAATGGGTTAAAAATAGCTTTCTTTAAGAAAGTGAGACAAAACAATGTGAAACCAACAGCAAATCTATGATTTTGGACTGAATGCCAAGTCAGACTCTCTCAGATTCAGAGATATTTTCTGTGATTTATGTAGTAACTGATACAGAGAAAAATGAGTATTAATGTTCTCTTAGTGTGTAGCTCAGATTTGCTTGTGAATAATCTAATTGTGAAAGCTGAAACATGAATAACAACTGCACTCTCCCATCCTGCAGTGAATAACCTCATTTTATCACATTATTTCTTTTCTCGCTTTCAGCATATTACTGTACTGGGAGGTTCTAATGGTAACCAAATAGCTCCCATTTCTACTAGCATTTATGCTTGTTTATGACTTACTTGGAAAAGGCAGTGCTCTGGCTGTGCTTAAAGAAGCTACCTACCATTTGCACTACACCCATCTACGTAAGGAAAATCTGCATTTTTTGTGCAGGAGAGGGTGAAACACTCAAGTGTTTGAGAAGAGGCATCTACCTTGGAAGCAGCTGACAGTGCATTTTCTGTACATTCACCATGTCTTTGCTTCAATTCCAGATGAGTCTCACACATCTCTATATCTTGGTCTGAAGTGTCTGTAGATATAACCTAGCCTAGCATATCTAAACTGTCAGCCTCTGCTCCTCCTAAATGTACGGACCTGTCAAAAGAGATTGGACAGACTTCCCATGTTGAGTTTTGGGGTTTTTTAATCCTGTGTGTTCCTGTTATCTGTGCAAATGCAGTAGCTCCATTGTCTGGGGAATATGAAGTTTTCTAATGTGTTTGTTAAATGTGCCAACTGGTGTAGATAGGTTCTGTGGGAAGCACTGGTTTGAGGAGGCATTTAGCAGAACTCAAACATGTCATTACTGGGCATTTTTCAGCCAGAGCTTCACCCTTTATATTAACTCTAAAATTTAATTATGAAGTGTGCTGCCAGTTTTTTAAACAGGATAAAACTCCACTCCCCCTTTTAAGAATTGAAATTAGATTGCAATCTTTAAATGTATTAGTTATATAACTTAGTGCCTGAATTATAATGTCCTGTGAAAAACTGTCTTTATGCAGTCAAGAACATGCCGTGGGCAATACTCTTCTTGCACTAACACCCATACATCATCTGACTAATACTAACACCAACTTGTACAGGTGATACATCTGTAAATGTAAACTTGATGAATGCTTTTGAAACACATACCAAATAAAAACAATACAAGTTAAATCCCATTTATAAAGGTTGTGAGAGCTTTTAACGTATCTTATGTGTATGGCACATGTATGTGAAATTTGAAGCACGTGACTGCAAGCAGGGAGAAAGACCAGATATACTATATGGCCTACAAAGCTCAAGCATAAACTTGTCAGCCACCCCATCTTTTGAAACCCTTAGCTCCTATTCAAATGCAAATAAGAACATGAGAGTGGAGCTGGAGAGCTATTCAGGTCTCTCTTTTCAAGATAGCACAAAGATGAAGCCAGTAAGAACACCTGAAAAAATTACCAACTACTTACAGGCTAATGTCCCAATAATGCTTGAGAAACTTTCAAATTAAACTCTGGGCTTTTAGGAGAACAATGAATTTGGCTACTTTGGGGACAAAGAGACAGAGCTGCAATGGTCCCCAAGGGTATGGGAAAAGTAAATCTGTGATATATAGATCCAGTCTGTCTGTCACTGAGGCTGCCTAATCTCTGTCAACACCACTTTCCATCCATAATCGGCCATTCATTAGCTTCAAAAGCAATTAATGAACGGAGTTTTGTCTGAAAATGTTATCTGCCAGCAGAACCGGGGTGGATCTACTGTCCTCATCTGTCTGTGGCCCATTTACCTTATGTCTTCTGCTAGACTTGGAACTGCTATCTCTGCAAATGATTACTTGTAGAAAAAGTTTCACGTAGTTTAAGAGAGAGCTTAGTAGTCTATTTTTTTCTCCTCCCCATCAAAACATGTATTAAATAAGCCAATTAGGTATTCTGAACACTTTAATTAACAAATTAGTTATGAACTGGAAAAAACGGTCATGCTTTCTGTATTCACTGGGCTATGGTAAATTAACATAAGCTAATGGTGCTTTATTTTTATCCAATTATTTGAGCTTCACTTTCCACAGATTTTTTTTCTTGGATTGTGTTTTGAATGAAAACAGTGATGTTTTTCCTTTTGAATGTTACTTTTTTAACGCAAGGTTGAAGTAAGTGTTATGCAAAATTTTTTTAGGAATAATACAAAAAAGGCTATGATACTAATGAAAAAGAAGGATTTTTTTTTTTTTTTTCAGTCATGAGTATGTAATTTTCCACATTTTTTAAATGGAAAAGTAATTACTTAACAGGTAACAATATTTAATTTGTCCTCACTTCTGATCACCTAATCTGATCTCCTATACATTACATAACCTAGTTTCAGCAAATAAACTGTATTGGATTGTAGAATGTGTGTTTATCTAAAGCACAGGGAACTGTTGTTTATTTATTTCTTTAAAAGGTAATAATGTTTTAATTATTTATAAACTCTTACTCAGCAAGAGCTCTCCGATAGACTGACGCTAAGAGCATGATACTATTCTTTCTCTCATCATCGTTACCATTCTTTGATGCTATATGCTATCCATTACTCTTAAGTGCTCAGGTACACTGAAAAGATAGCATTCAGTAACCTGGGCAGTGAATTTACAAACCACTGGCAACTCAGTTTCCCTTTAAGAGGGTTTTAATCAGAGTACAATGCATTATGTTGCATACAGGCATTCTCATTGTGCCCAAATATCTTGCTGACATAAGGAGGTTGCATTATTTAAGGTGACAATCTACATTGTGCTAATTGCTGCACACTAGCTCCCCACTGTCCCTATCTTGACAATGTTAACGCAAGGTGAGAATGTCCTTACACTGAGATTTACACCCAGGAACAGAAAAGCCCAAAAAGCTCACAGAACCTAGGCTGACACAAACTATCTCTTTTCTGTTCACTTTGTCAAAAAGAAAACTATGTGAGGACAGGGTGAGAGAGTTGGGGTTGTTTTGTCTAGGGAAGAGAAGGCTCCAGGGGGATCTTACAGTGGCCTTCCAGTACTTAAAGGAGGACTACAGGAAAGATGGGGAGGGACTCTTTATCAGGGACTGTAGTGATAGGATGAGGCGTAAACATTTAAAACTGAAAGAGGGTCGATTTAGTTTAGATATTAGGAAGAAATTCTTTACTGTGAGGGTGATGAGACACTGGAACAGGTCTCCCAGAGAAGCTGTGGATGCCCCTTCCCTGTAAGTGTTCAAGGCCAGGTTGGATGGGGCTTTGACCAACCTGATGTAGTGGGAGGTGTCCCTGCCCATGTCAGGGAAGGTTGGAACTAGATGATCTTTATGCTCTCTTCCAACCCAAACCATTTTGTGGTTGTATGATTTCGTGAAATCACTTTCATATACTGTTACAGAAAAGTAACATGGAATCAGAGAAGTAGTGATGGCAGTTATGGTATTGGAGATTTTAATAGCCATGCTAAGAAGATCCTAGGCCGGGTGTCCCAGATTTCTTCTCAGGTGAGACACTCACAAGCATTTTTTTATATTGATAGAGCAGCTGCAGAACAGATCTAAAATGACTTATTTGGAACAATCTGAGAAATAAAAGAATCATATCCCATTATAGGTAAGTTCTTGCATCTTCCACACAGAAGCTAAAATTTAAAACTCCACTGAGAAAAGCCATACAGACTCAATTACACCTCTATCAATGCTTAAAATTTCTGGTGCTTGTTTTACAGACACATCGATAGTTCTAATAACAGGTCAAGGTCAGCACCCTGATTAAAATGCAACATGAAATCCTAGACAGAAGTTACATAGTGGTGATAAAAGGACTCTTTTTTGAACACAAACTGTCCTACAGAAACTTACCCTTATATTCCATTATTGATTTCATCGGTACCTTCAAATTTCCCCCTAACACTGAACTTGAAAGAGAGCCCTGGATGTCAAATTTCTTCTTTATTCCACTGCACAAAAGATCATTTCCATACATCCAAAGAATCATTATGACCTTCATACTTTCACTGTCGGGATTATTTCTGAATTTCTGACACTCTGCACAGTTTTAAGTAGCCTCCAATTATATTATATAATATTACATTATGTTGAAATAATGTAGAATTTCTTCCCTAAATTAAAATGGTATGAGGTGGATGATGGGCAGCATTAGTTCTTGTACTAGTGAGAAGTGTAAGGTCCAATAGCTTGGGAACCATTAAAAAGAAGATTGATAATGCATTATATCAAACATGTGCTAAGAATCCTCCTTATGATGTGATGCAGTCCATTGATTCTACTGATGGCAGGTCATAAGATATTAGACCTTATAACCTTGACATCACATATGCAAAAGCAACTGTAGATAGATTTTTAAAAAGCTCTAGAATGAGCTAATTGAAAACTCTCCTCTGATGCCACTTTAGTTAGTAAGGTGGTAGCAATATGGATGACTTTTGGAGCAGAATAGGTATGACAAAAATGGAAGGAACTTTGAAATCTTATTAGCTAGTCTACTAACTATATTTCAATTAACATGTTTTACAGTGCTGTCAATAGCTTAATGGCATATATTTATGTCCTAAAGTAAAAAGGAATTTTTTTTTTATAAGGTAATGTATTCTTATATTTCTCCAAATATTACATATTTAATTACTTAATAATACTTTATACACTTAGAAATGTTTGGTTTACATCGGTAGAGAATGTGCGTTGATAACTGAGAGTATATTAAAAATACTTTTTATGAAGGGCATCTAAACTAAAAGTTTTAGGGTTTTATAGTATTCAAAGATTCTTCTTTTTTTTTTTTTTAATTTTTTTATTTAGGTAAATATGATATTGACAGAAAAAAAAAAAAAAAAAAGAAAAGTCAAAAAGTCCCATACATGTCTCCTCTCTGTGGTGCTTTGTTTTCTCATACAAGCTACAGACATTTCAAAAACAATCTGTACCTTTATTATACTGGCACTGAACAATAGCCTAGAAATTTTTATAACTCAAAAAATATGAAAAATACTACAGTACAGTATAGTGCTAAGACATAGCTGTTTAAAATAAAATAAAATAAAATCTTAATTTCAAAAGGATAATTTGACAGAATCTCACTACAGCACCTAACAGCAACCTGAACCATTGCTAATTCCGTGCCGTTTAGCTTTTTAAGTCCAAGCTTTTGCTTATGAGCCTTCAATAGAATTTAGGAGTCACCACACTCTACCTTCTCCAAACCTACTTTAACTATGTGATTCATGCATCATTCCAGTCTCCACATAAGTTTTGCCACACTTGAAGTTTCAAAGGTTCTTCCCTCCACTTTCTTTGCAGGCCTGACAGGGAGAGCAGCAATTGCTTCACACAACACTAACTCCAGCTAAATCTGTAGTAGTATAGCAAAGGAACCACCTTCCTTTGCTTACAAAGAAAACAAGACAAAACAGTCTACATTTTCCAACGTCTTTTTGTACCTACATCTTTACAAGATAATAAAATGAAAGCATTTGCTTGCTTTTCATGGCTGCTATGATTGAAAGTGCCCAGGAAGGCAGGAGAGAAAAAGCAGCACGAGACAGCTGGGATGCTTTGGGGATGAGTGAGAGTGCTGGTGTAAAATGCACGTGTATCGTACTCCCAGGTCTCTGGCTCCTTGTGATTAAGAAAACACAGAAATACACAGTTGTAACAATTATATAAATCAAAGTCTCTTACTCAGCAATTGGGGCTTCACATTTTAATACATTTTGGTATGAATTTGTAACAGACAGACAGATGTGCAGATAACCATTGAATGTTTATTTCTATAATTAGCATTTTTTTTTCTCTAATTAAAAATAACTTTTCTTCCCCCTAAAAAAGCAGCTCAGGATACCTCTCTTTGCTTACCCTAACAAGATACATGAATCAGATCAGGAACAAGGGACAACAGAGGAGAATGTGAAGCACCAAGGAAACAGAATTTGAGAGATTAACTTTTATAATTAGTTATACTTTGTCCATCAAATGTACATCAAATGTGCATTTCATTTGAAATAAATATATGTACTAATCAGTAAGTCATTGAAGGCTTACAGGGCTCTGAGTAGGCAGCTGTAGAAAATGTAAAATATTCTCATGTACTGACATAGGAAAATACCCCACACATACAGCCTGGAGGCTCAGTTCCAGATCAATGCCATTCCACAAAGTTTTAGTTCTGTTTGCCTAGATGCCTAGGTATGGGATTTGTTAACTAAGCAATATCAAATATTAAGAATAAATCTGTGGATGTTTCAGCTTTTGAAGCCTCCCAAAAGCTGCTGAAAATATTAAATTCTTTGATGTGCACCCTTCCAATTGCAACATTTATAGCAGGAAATTGAACCAGAACAACCACAGTCACAACTGCAACCCTCTTAATAACATGATGTGACTGTTCAGTAAATCAGAGTCTTAATCAATAGAATAAAATATACTATCTATACTGCTAAAGTGTTTTGCTAGCCTAGAGTGAAGTGCCATGAAAATGGCTCTGGTTGGACCCTAGAATTTTCAAATGTGTATTTTCCTTAATTTAAAGGGTCTGAGCCTGAGGAGCTGGGGGTGGGCAGTTCTTTCCATTTAATGGCTTGAGCACAGTGTGGTTTAAATAGCACATTTGATTTGGGAACCTATTAGCTGATAATGACTCTTTGGAGAGATAAAGAGTGGATTCCCTTATTACTGGTTTGATTAGCAATAACTGTCATTCCATAATGTTGTAAAATAGCTCAGCATACCGTCATTTGTAGAAAAAGAAGCAGAAACACAGTGAAGGCTGAGTTCCCATGTTAAACACAGTCTTGAATTCTATGGAACTTTTACTGCCAGAACTTTTACTGCTAGAATTAGGAAAGAAAAATTAGGTAATGTATGTATTGAAGATTCAATTTTGAAAAGTATGTATGCTAGGCTTTATACATATTAAAAGATTGATGACAACAGTCTAAAGAAGTTACTACTTAAGCAAAGAGATGCAACTAAATTTAAAATGACCTTTTGATAGAGAAAAGTAATCAAATGTTTGATTAATAACAGCACTGTAGATCCATACTGCTACGGAAACATCATTAAAAGAAAATGCACTGTAGTGATTATAAGGGTAAGAAAGCAGAGGGCAAATATTATTAAAGGGGAAAAAAAAAAATTCAAAATGTCTGACTTGCCTTTCACTTAATATTTATCTAAATCAATTTGAAGACCCTGTCCACCAAGTTGATGCAAAGCTTTATTTTATTAAAATAATTCTAGTGCCCTTTTTTTCTATTTTAGAACAGGGAATAGAAGGCAAATTAACGTAACTCTGATCATATACAGCAGAATTCAACCTAAATGATGAACAGTGTTTTAGAATCAATCTTAACTTCTTCCATCTGGACAATGAACAGCTGAAAGCACAAATGGAGGGACCCAACAGCCAATCAAAACCCATGTTCAGACATACAACAGGAAGAAGAAGAATTACTGTAACGAAGGCAACACTGAAGTAAAATCCCCAAACCAGCATAAACCAGCATCTATTGTCATGAAGAAGACTTCTGCATTTCTGGAGCAATAAACAATGCTATCTACTAGTCTGCAGGCCTAAAACCAAAGCAATTGCCAATGCTCCTGACAGGCCACAAACTTTGCACAGCTCTGCAGGGCTGCAGGACTAGAGCTTGTCAGTCGTATTTCCTCTGAGATACTCTTTGGCTTATGTTTAGCACATTTGGTTGTAATAGCAATTCTCTAACAACCAGGTAACACAGCCTAACCTGTTTTACCTCGAACTTCGCTTTTTGATTGCATGGGTTAGTGACTATTGTTATAACAATTCTGATATAATTCTGTACCTAAAGTAGACACTCCGTGAAGAACAAGCTATTACTACAGAATAAAAATGTAGTGTAGAGGACTACAATCATGGGATGATAGCAGAGGTATTGAAAGTACAGGCATAGGGGGATCCCAGAGGGAGCAGGGCTATAAGCAACTCACCAGGTCAATTACTAGTCATTAAAAGAGAGCTACTTTGGGAGCTGGCTAAGACTGATTTTAGAGAACAAAATACAACAGGAAAAGAGATCAAAGAACAAGAATCCTACACGTGTACAAAACATACACATACAGAGAATTCAGACATATGCAGTTGCAGACTAACAAACAAAGATCAATGTCAGGGCCCTAAGGGTAACAAGAAGACATAATTGTCCTTCCAGGGGAGGGGGGATACTTGCCCTACCCATGAGCTTGGGGGCCCCATTTCAGCCCCCAGGTTCTACCTGAGCCACATCATAGGTGTATCCACTCCCGGTTCCATCCCCATTTTCTTCCCCACTTACAGATTTTGCTTCCTGTCTTGACATCAGACCTGGCTCATCCTCTCCTCTGTGATGATGTCTAGACAACTGGCAGAACCTGCTGGTGCCACCAACACTGCACCACAACAAGCATCCTGCTTGTCAATGGAGGCCAGGGCACCATCTGCCTCAGGGTCTCAAAAAATCACAGAATCAGAGAGATATCACAGAACATTAGGGGTTGGAAGGGACCTCAAAAGATCATCTAGTCCAACCCCCCTGCTAGAGCAGGATCACCTAGATAAGGTCACACAGGAACATGTCCAGGTGGGTTTTGAATGTCTCCAGAGAAGGAGACTCCACAACCTCTTTGGGCAGCCTGTTCCAATCTCTGCCACCCTCACCGTGAAAAAGTTTTCCTTATGTTTACTTGAAACCTCCTATGCTCCA
Organism: Megaceryle torquata; assembly: GCA_024611175.1. Lineage (NCBI taxonomy): Eukaryota > Metazoa > Chordata > Aves > Coraciiformes > Cerylidae > Megaceryle > Megaceryle torquata. The sequence continues at coordinate 101,584 of JANIJG010007643.1, forward strand.
GCTTGTACCCATTACCCCTTGTTCTATCACTGGATGTCACTGAGAAGAGCCTGGCTCCATCCTCTGGACACTTGCCCTTTACATATTTATAGACATTAATGACGTCACCCCTCAGTCTCCTTTTCTCCAGGCTAAAAAGGCCCAGCTCTCTCAGCCTCTTCTCATAAGGGAGATGCTCCACCCCCTTAATCATCTTAGTGGCTCTGCACTGGACTCTTTCCAGTAGCTCCCTGTCTTTCTTGAACTGGGGTGCCTTGAACTGGGGTGCCTAGGACTGGATACAATGCTCCAGGTGGGGCCTCACCAGTGCAGAGTAGAGGGGGAGGAGAACCTCCCTCAACCTGCTGGACACTCTCTTCTT
>JANIJG010007643.1:102044-114680 GCA_024611175.1 Megaceryle torquata
TTGAACTTCATTATATTTCTCCCTGCCCAGCTTTCCAGCCTGTCCAGATCACACTGGATGGCAGCACAGCCTTCTAGCGTGTCAGCCACTCCTCCCTGTTTTGTATCATCAGCAAACTTGCTGAGGGTACATTCTATCCCTTCATCTAGGTCACTGATGAATATATTGGACAGCACGGGACGCAGGACCGAACCCTGGGAAACACCACTACCCAGAGGCCTCCAACTAGATTCTGCTCCACTGACCACAACTCTCTGGGTTCTGTCCTTCAGCCAGTTTCCAATTCATCTCACCCCACAAACATCCAAGCTGCACCTCTTAAGCTTGTCTGTGAGGATATCATGGGAGACAGTATCGAAAGCTTTGTGGAAGTTGAGATATACCACATCTACTGCCCTCCCCTCATCTATCCATCTAGTTGTGCCATCATAAAAGGCTATTAGATTAGTCAAGCATGACTTCCCTTGCCTCACATATCTACAGCTTAGTCCCCTTAATTGCACAGCTCCCCTCACCCCATTCCCTGAAAACATATACAATTAACCTCAAGCAGATCCTACCATGTTGTCATTGGCATATAATCATATACTAGTCTAGGACCTTTAAAGGTCTCATCTAGTCCAACCACCCTGCAGTAATCAGGGACATCTTTCACTAGATCAGATTGCTCAGAGCCCCATCCAACCTGACTTTGAACACTTTCAGGGATAGGGCATCTACCATCTCTCTGGGCAACCTGTTCCAGTGTTTCACCACCCTCACTGTAAAAAAAATTCTTCCTTATATCTAGTCTGAATCTATCCTCTTTTAGTTTAAAACCATTACCCCTTGTCCAGTCACAACAGGACCTACTAAAAAGTCCATACCCATCTTTCTTATAAGCCCCCTTTAAGTACTGAAAGGCAATAAGGTCTCCCCAGAGCCTTTTCTTCTCCAGGCTGAACAACCCCAACTCTTTCAGCCTGTCCTTATAGAAGTGTTCCAGTCCTTTGATCATTTTTATGGCGCTCGTCTGGACCCACTCCAACAGGTCTTTCCTGTGATGAGAATTCCAGAACTGGACACAGTATTCCAAGTAGAGTCTCACCAGAGCAGATTAGAGGGGTAGAATCATCCTCCTTGACCTGCTGGCCACATTGCTGTTGATGCAGTCCAGGATGCAGTTGGCATTCTCGGCTGCAAGCACACATTGCCAGCTCATATCCATTATTTCATCCACTGGTACCCCCAAGTCCTTCTCTGCAGGGCTGCTCTCAATCCTTTCATCCCCTAGACTGTATTGATATCAAAGATTGAGAACCTTGCATTTGGCCTTGTTAAACCTCATGAAGTTCACATGGGCTCACTTCCTGAGCTTGTCCAGATCCTTCTGAATGGCATCCCAACTGTCAGGTGTGTCAGTTGCACCACTTAGCTTGGGTCATCTGCAAATTTGCAGAGTGTGCACTCAATCTCTTTGTCTATGTTGTTGATGAAGATATTAAACACTACTCATCCTAACAGAGACACGTGGGGCACCACTCATCACAGATCTCCATCCAGACACTGAGCTGTTAAATCACTACTCTTTGGATGTGACTATCCAACAAATTCCTTATCCACCGATTAGTCCATCCATCAAATCCATACCTCTCCAATTTAGAGAGGAGGATGTTGTGGGGCACTGCATTAAAGGCATTACAGAAGTCTGGACTGATTAAATCCATTGTTCTTCCTTTGTCCACTGATGCTGTCATTCAATCAGAGAAGGACAGTAGGCTGGTGAGGCAAGATTTGCCCTTGCTGAAGTCGTGCTGGCTGCCTCAGATGACCTCCCTGTCCTCCATGTGCCTTAGCCCTGATATTCCCAGGCACAGAGGTTAGGCTGACAAGTTGGTAGCTCCCAGGGTTCTCCTTTCTACCCTTTTTAAAAATGGGTGCAATGTTTCCCTTTTTCCAGTCACTACACCTGACTTTCCACTTCACCTGACTGCTGTGACTTTTCAGATAATGTGGCCTGACAACTACACCAGCCAATTCCCTCAGGACTCTGCGATGAGTTTCATCAGGTCCCACAGACTTAGATATGTTCAGATTCTCCCAATCTTTTCTTATAGTGGGAGGGACTTTGCTCCCCCAGTCCCTGCCTTGAGGTCCATCCACTTGAGAGGTTTGGGAAGAGATAAGGCAAAAAAGATGAGTACCTTAGACTTCTCCTCATCCGCTGGTAACAGTTTGCTAGCTATGTTCATTGGGGGGGGGGGGGGGTTGTACACTATCTTTGACCTTCTTTTTCTGACTGACATACCTGTAGAAGCCCTTCTTGTATTCTTTGCATCCCTTGCCAAGTTCACCGCCAGCCATGCCTTGGCTTTCCTGACCCCATACTACGCAACCGCACAACGTCCCTATCCTCTTCCCAGGATACCTGTCCCTGTTTCCACTGCTTGTGCATTTTTTCTTTTCTTTCTTTGTGGTTTTTGTTTCATTGGTTGGGTTTGTTATTTTTTGTTTGTTTGTTTGTGGGGTTTTGTTTGTTTGTTTGTTTTTTCTAGGGGGTCATTTGTTTTGTTTTGGTTTGGTTTTGGTTTTTGTAATAACAGCTAGGCTAATAATTGTCATTTGATTAAGATAACAATTATGTAAACAATAATTTCATGGCTCTGCTCATAAGGTGAGGGATTTTTACCTCAGAAACTGCACAAACAATAGTATAAAAAATTGGTGTAGTACATAGGCAGCCTAGGCTGTATTTTCTATGCAACAAATTCTGGTTTTTTACCTCAAAAGTATTCCACCATTTGCTAGTAGTTCAGATTTTGTTTACAAACTCCCAAAGACAAAATATTGCTACTTTTGTTGCATTTTCTGGGGGGTTCTTTTAGGAGGCAGAATATGATATTCAGGCAGGAACAATATAATTCCTGCTGAGCAGGAAAAAATAAAGTAGTAGTGCAAATAAGTGAACCTTCTACAAGTCTGGTGTCTTGCCATTATTATAGATCTTCAAGATTTAGAAGATTGAGGGACTAAAGTAATTTGCTTTCTCCTTTTTATCCCTATAATGAAATTATTTCTAAATTTTGATTCAATTAAGTAAATTCATTAGACCTTTGACATGTATTTTGGGAGAAAGATAAATTTTTGGTATTGATTCACATGCTGGCTGGCTAGAAGTTTAGATTTTTAAGTCTAGGAAAGTTTAGATATTAGGACTTCTAAATTGATACTATTTAGAAAAAACTAAAATCAATATTATTCAGAATACTAATTTTCTCTTAATCTAAAGTTTCATATTTTAATTCCTGTGAAATTAATTTAGAGATCAGTAATAAAATGGTATATATGCAGACATCTAGAAATATCAAGGAAAGCTACAAAAATTTTTATGGGTGAAAGTAAAGACTTGTGTTCAGACCGTGAAATGAATTTGCCTGCAGATATAATTAGATGAGGTGCACCACCAAACTTACACACCCATTCTTCCAACCACCAAAACTGAGGTGCCTTTGTGACTTTGGAACACCACCTCATTGCATTACAGAAATACAAGCAAAAGGCAAAGTTCCTGCAGTTCTAGAAAAAACCCTGAATGTCAGCAGTCACTGTGAAGGTGGGAAGCAAATCAACAAAGCACATCCGAGCTGTTTAGCTTTGCTCCAACAACCATGACCTTGCAAATGTTCATTTACCCAAGGAACACGGGTTTGCCCTTTTAACTGAAGTCAGTTATACAGATGTTCCGTATGACTCCATCGACATCAGGCACTTGGCCCATGCTGTTACATGTTATTAGTAGTAGTGTATTTCTCCCTGCAGTGCCAGGGAGTACAAGTGCTGCCACACACAATGAAATGGAAATTAACTCTGTTTACAAAAGTCTGACAGACAGCTAAAACTTTGTTAAAACATAAGCAATAATACTTTACAGAAAAAGCATTTTCATATTAAAAATGTCATTCATAATTGCTTTTTTTTTTCCTGGAAATATCTGAATGTTAAGGTAGAAAACACCCCTTACCTCCTCTTTTGTTTAACTTGGCATACCCTGGCACATAGCTGCTTGTCATAGATGATGAACTGCTGAAGGAGGAGTGGGGTAATGCTGAGACCAGAGGTTCATCACATTTTTCTGAAAGACAAGAAAATAGATTCACTTTATGCTGTCAGGTATTCATACATATTAAGTAGCAATGTGCTCTTTAATTTTCTTTTGGGTAATAACACAGCCTTGTTTTTTTTGTATACCTGGAATGCATGTGGCTACATCCCATTTCAATAAAAACCCCAAAATAACCGAAACCTAAACAAACAAACAAAAACCAACCATCCAAAAATACCCCCCCCAAAAACAACCAAACAACCAAACAAAATAAAACCAACAAATCCACAAGAAAACCACAAACATAAACAGACACACACCTTGACATGAGAAAATAAAGACTTCAACAAAAAAAGCAAAATTATGTAACAGTAATCCTAACCATAAGCCACCACTCTCCTTAGGGATACCATGAACTAACAAAGAAGCCTACCCTAATATATTTAAAATGGTTTTGGTGATATGAAAATGCCATGCTAAAGAAAAGTATTATCATGAAAGCTTCATAAGAAGTAGATAAGATATAGACTTTCAGTTCTGTAATAGAAGTCCTCAGAACCTAAAATTTTAAAAAAGGAAATAAATTAGCGTTCATTAATAAATGCCTTTGAATTATCACATCAGAGATTTAGTGAAAAAAATTAACAAAATAATCTTAAAAAAAATATAATCTCTATAATCCATTTGAACACTTCACTTGTATTTTACTTAGCATAAAGAAGATTAACCTGGTATTAGCATCTAAGATGAAAAAAAAAACCCAAATCATAATCTTTGCCTTTTTAATGAAGAAAAAAAGTTTAAAACAAATCTCCTTCTGTTCTATGAAGTTATGTAAATTAGAATAAAGAGAACTGGCTTTTGATTTTTCAAATACTTAGATAGTTAATGTACTGCCTTTTGTTCTAGTTTTTCCTAAGTTCCACACGTGTTTACATTTCAGCTACAACCTACCACCACAGAAAAAACTCTAACCTAGGCTAGTCAGTTTGACTCATCTTTTTAAACACACACACTCTGCAACAAAGGCTCTGCTCTAAGTGGAAACACCCTATATATCTAGAAAGCATTAGACCACCCCTGGTAGGAAGCATATTTAACACTCAGCCACACCACATAGTTTGAGTATAATTAGAAAATGGTGATTTGGTTGAACTGGATCACACGTGGATACTGAATTAATCCTGCCCTCAAAAGAGGAACTTTAAGAGGAAAAAGAAAAAGGATTGTGAGTGAATCAAGCAATTTATAATGCAGGTCTCCTAAAATTTACAATATCATGTAATGAAAAATAAAATTACTTTCACAGCAATAGAAACTGAAGCACAGAAATACTGAAGAACACTCATTCATGAATCTGTGCCTTGACATTTAACAAAATAAATAAGTTTCCCTCACAAGTCTCCAAGAGTTTGTTAAGGGAGAAAACAAAATCCATACCAGCACAGGCAAGAGTAAAGGACAATTCCTTTGCACTGAATTAAAGGACAATTCCAATGACTTTAAAGTTCACTACCACACTGTTTAATGATGGAATTTTGACAAGGGAAGATAAATGGTTTTAGGCATTACTGTTTATACCACAAAATGGAAGAATCGATTCCCGTCCTCCCCATGCTTTGGCTACATTTGGTCAGAAGCCTGCAGGCAGATGGGCACGGTGCCTTCTGCTCACATCACACCATCCAAGCACTAGTGCTGCACAGGACCTCTCCCTGGCAGCAGGACTACGGCATGGAGAAAAAAGCCAGTGTTTTTAAATCCTGGGTGCCAGGTAGCTATTACTTGAGTCACAGTAATCCAAGGTTAGAGTTTAAGAACAGAAGTGAGCAGCAGCACTCATTACAAATTTTGCCCTAAATGTCGTAAGCACAGAAAGTGATCCCTGGCAAAGTTTTTCTCAAGTATTTCTTTATCTTTACTGTATAAAACCTAAAAATAGATCTTCAACTTAAAGACTGCTAGCAAACTGCTCTCACTGCCACTTCATTGTCAGTATTACCTAGATAAAGATTTTAATTAATTTATCATTAATTCTGTTGTCTAGGTAAAAATGGAATGCAACATTTAAAAGCAGGAGGATATATAATCAGAAACATTTTAAAAATATGGAACAAAATCTCTTCACAGTATTTTCATATACTTATATTACATGATACTTAAGGGAAAAATATATATTCTCATTAATAAATAGAGCTAAGGTTGGACACATACCTTTGTTTAGTTTATTGGGGTTTTTTAGCATATTTTAAAAGCACATTTTTACATTTATTTTCTCCTACCCACAGTTTCTTACTCGGGAGTGGGGAGAAAAACCTGCATTGTTATGGAAGAATATTAGGAATAGAAAAAATTATCTAGAAAAATGGTTGCTACTTATGCAATTTGATTAATAACTGAATACAATGGGAAACTATTGGCCACAACATTATTAAAAAAAAAAAAACAAAAAAACCCAACAACTTATGAAACAAAAAAGTTATCCTAAAACAAAACAAAACAAAAAAAAACTTTTTAAAAGGAATAAAATGTGAGCGAAACTACTTTCTGGGAAAAAAACCAACCAAACAACCAAACAAAAAAACAAACAAAAAACCAACCAACAAACAAACAAAAAACAAAAAAAAAACCCAAACAAACAAAAAACCCCCCACAAAACCAGCAAAAATGAACAAAAAAGCCACTAAAACCCCAAACCTGGAATTTAGATAGAATGTTCAGGAACAATGTGACAGCTGAAAAAAGCCTCTCCAAATTGTAGAAGTTCATCAGAACTCCTAGTCTTTTACTGATCCAAGTAGCTACTGAGAAAACCTCCTTTTGTTTTCACATCTACTATATTAGTGCTCCTATTGACAAAACTACAGAAAAGGAAATATGGGAAAACTTGTTCGGAAATAATACTGGCTTCTAAATCGTCATCCTTCTGCTGTCTGTCCTGCTTTGTCTCTCTGCTTTACTATTCCACCCTTTTGGATTCAAAAGAATATAACAGAGAAGCTTAACATAGTCAACCCCCCCCGAAATAAAATTCCACAGGGAGCATCACACTGTATTTGCCACTGTGGTCACAATTTTTACAGCCAGTCAAGAATTTGCTTCATTTGGTATCTATGTGCTTTTGAAGTACTGAATCTGGACCTCTGCTTTCTTCGTTTGATTGGAATCACCAATACTGGGCAGGGCATTAAAAAAAACCAAAAGAAAACCAGAGTTGATACAGTTTTCCTTGACTGTTCACTTCCCATTCCTCTTTTGAGATACCAAGCAATAAGCTAAAGAATAAAATCCAAAATGCCTCACTTTCTCTTTGTTCAAAAAACAAACACACACTCCTTAATCTTCCTGCTCATTCAGGCTTCAAAATACAGGAAATTCACCATAAATGTGTATGAATTACAGGGAATTATTATACCTCAAATGAATAGATGTTTAAAAAAAATAAAAAAAGATATCAAATCTCATTGATAACTCAAGACTTCAGGTCCAATATAATAAAAGTTAAAAGACTGCTTACATAAGCTAATATTTCTAGCCCTGTATGTAAGTTCCACTAAATTTATTGCACTATTTAGACTTCCTTCATAACATGAAATGCTGTTATGCCTCAGATTTAGGAGAAAAAAAAAAAAATCCTCAGGAACCTTTGGTTCTTTCAGCAGTCTTAGTTATTTTCTGCAGAATCCAATTTTTTACTTACTAAAACCAGAATCATATATACCTTCCTGTTACTGAGATAATAGCTTTCCCCATATATGTCAATGTACTGTGCCCTGTTAATCAGTTACAGAGCACTCTCCTGCCAGCATCATAGCAGTAAGGAAATAAACTCTCCTCCATACCATTTATCTCAGTGATGAATTAACACCTAAACCAGCTTAGGTCCATTTAAATGTTAACTTCCCGAAGCAAAACCACACTTCCACTCCACTCCATTCTATTCAGAAAGAAATAACTGATAGCTTTGTCCTAGGTATGATGACATTTGCTACTCTGACTTTCCTATTCACAGGGAAATTACAGTATAAGTCCATCAGAAATAAGCTTCCTTGAGACTGAAATAATTAGATCAATGGAAGAAAAGTAATCTAATGTCTTTAAATACAAATGCAAAACCTCTGCAATCCATAAATTTCAAATTCATCAAGATTTAAAGACTATGGAAGGGAAGAACTGATATGCACTCATTCTGTTCTTACATGCTTTCTTAGAGGCACCTAGCTATTGAAACAAGATATGAGGTGGGATGGATCTTTTGTCCTACTGAGTGCAACCTCTCATATGTTCTAGTGCTCTCTCTCAACAGAACCAGAAAAACATACCTGTCCTTTCCTGTTTTGCAGTCTATTTATAGTTTGTAGTCCACCATTCTGGATAGACTAAAAAAGGGATGTCTTCTCCTTTGCCTGCAATGTAATTCCCACTTAGTCCATGAATTATGTGGGGAATAGGGAGCAGACTATTTGAAAGGGCAGGCCTTGACTGTAGCACAAAGCAGACCATATACACAAAAACTCTTGATTTATCAATCCCAGAGGCTGTTAAAGATTAATCCTCACTATAACAGTGACTTCAATGATTTTTCATGAGCAAACCAGAGAAAAAAATCCTTGATGCTTTACTTCACAGGAGTCTGTTCAAATAGTTAGCATCCTGGTCGATAAACAGGTCACCCGTAAAGTTGATGAGATATCTTATCAAAGCAGTCTGAGTAGATGAAAAAGACAATCTGCAGCTCATCTGTACCTACTTGACATTTGCATCTAGCAGTAGGCTAGAATGCATACAAACAATTATGCATTTAGAAATGTTAAGAAATAGAAACTGTATACATTTATAGATATAGATTTTATTAATAATTGGAAGCTGCACTGAAGTAGCTCTTAGAAGATCTTGCAAGGATTCTGTCAGCAAAGTAAAAAGAGAGCTAACGTGTACAGTATTTCTATAAAAGAAAAATATTTGGATAAGGATAAGCACTCATCAGAAATAAGTGATGGTGACTTACTAAGAATGCTTTTGAAAAACAAAGCCTTTTCCATCATTATTATCCAGTGTGTACCGAGAAACAGACCTTTAAAAGAATACCAAACTCAAAATCCATATATTCACCCCTGCTCCTTCAAAATCTTCAGTCAAGTTTTCCTATCAAATTGTAATCCCTTATCGTAATTTTATTGTAGGATACTACCTCTAAGACATAAACATGCTGTCCCTAACATCTTTACTAAAAGAAGCCCCATGTGTTTATGTCAGAACTCAAAAGCTGATCATATTAGATGCGAAAAGGCAAATGAATGCAATATCAATACTGTATTCTGAATCCAAAATAGCCACAATTAATTACTAGCAGAATATGAAACAGATGAGTCAATCTGAAGTAGCATCAAAAAAAAAGAAATCAGCCAAGAAATACATAAAGCCATGGTTTTCTGACAAAAAGTCTTAAATGTTTCTCTTTTACACAACATTTTCAGAGTACAAGCAGAACATTTACAATACAAACCACAAAATCATAACTTTTACCAGAATATCCAGCTTATTAAATACACAAAAATGCCTGTCATTTGCAAGGAAAAATGTTTAAAGCAACTTTTACTATTACTTGTAATGCAAAAGACTCCTGTTCTAAAATATGAATTCTAATGTAAATGTTGGGGAGCAAGGAAGAGAATCATATCATCTGGGTTTAATTTGTACTGTGTGCTAAATGCTAGTTATCCTAAACACGTTTTTCTCCTCCAATCTGAATATGTAGAATGATCTCTCTGTAGCATGCTGAGGAGAAAGAATAAGCCACCAAGCACTTAAGAAAAGTGATTGTGAGATTGCAAGGGCACTCTGGAATGTGGATAAATACGTAAGGGAATTGATAGATCTCCAATGACAACCAATAGGAATATTAATGCACCTGTTTTGGATTGCAGCATATTAGTATGCTGAGATGGTCTTACTTATCATATTGCAGAGGCAGGTTTTATAATCTGAAGTGAATGTTGGAATCCACTGTGTTTAATTCACATGACAATGTCCCTCCTGTTGGGGTTTAACCCCAGTCTGCAACTAAGCACCACACAACCACAAGCTCACTCCTCCCTGCCCTCCGGTGGGATGGGGAGGAAAATCAAAAACATGTAGAACCCATGGGTTCACTCACACAAGAACTGTTTAATAATTGAAACAACAGCAACAAAAAAACCAAACCCACAGTAATAATAATAATAGTAATGGAAAGGATGATAAACAAACAGAGAGGGATATGAAACTCAAGAAAGACAAGTGATACACAATGCAATTGCTCACCACCCATTGACTGATGCTCAGGCAGCCCCCAAGCAGTAATCCATCCCTCCTGGCCAACTCCCCCCAGTTTATATACTGGGCATAATATCCTATGGTACGGAATATTACACTTTGGCTAGTTGGAGTCAGCTGTCCTGGCCATGATCCCTCCCAGATTCTTGTGTACCTGCTCACTGGCAGAGCATTGGAAACAGAAAAATCCTTAGGTTAGGATAAGTACTTCATAGAGACAACTAAAATATCAGTGTGTTAACATTCTTCTCATATTAAATCCAAAGCACAACACTATACCAGCTCCTGGGATGAGAACTGACACTATCCCAGCTGAAAGCTGGACGACCCAAAGAGTAGGGATAAATAAGTATAAGTTGCACTGTTTCAAATGAACTTTTAAAGTGGTGCTAACTGAAAAGTGAGAGATGCTGCAAAGCAGCTCATAGTCAATGGTAACACCTTTAAAAAAAATAAATCTAATTTAGAAGCAAGTGTTATTCAGGACAGTCTATCACAGGTTTCATTTCAATGACAAGAAAAGCAACCTTAGCCCTGCGTCACAAGCCTGTTGTTCAGGGTGATAAACCTCTAGCCAAACATACCACGTGTGACAAGAACACTGTTGGAGAAGCCCTTTCATTAGTCCTCAGAAGGGCCACTAATGAAAACAATAAATACTGACGGTAATGGCTGGCAAATGCTAGGCAGGCTACATCTTGTGCTCCAAGTTCTCAAGTTGGGAAGAAATCAGTAAAGAGCTTATCAAAGAAGACCTTCTCTTAGGAGGAAAGGAAATAGTTGTCTGTCAGGTGTATTTGCCAAATGTATCAGTCTTCGGTACTTTTAAGGGCAGTTCAACAACCTTGCATTTTATGCATGTTCTGTTGCTTTTTTTCTTGACTGTGGGAGGTAATAAAAAAATTAAATCTATCATATACTATGTCTTTTTTTTTCTTTCTTAAGAAGGAAGAAATGATGTAAGAAATAATTAATAAGAAGCTAACTTTACACCTGAGCAAGTTTCTTGGATGGCCTTACCAAATAGATAGGTATGATAATAGGTGAACTAGAAGGTTCATTTTATACTCTCTTCTGTCCCAAGCAGGATTCCTTTTTTACCATGCTTACATTAGAAGGGTAACAAAACCCAATCAATTTTTAAAATAACTCAAGTGACAAGGGAGCTGTCCACATGCCACCTGTGTAAACAGGGTAATACTCTGCACACACAACAGTTACTTTCCCAGTTAACACTCCCATTTGCATGTCAGAAAGTCAATGCAAGTCTTACATAGGCCTCATTTGGCTTCATTGTTTGCTATTTTTACTGGCCTCTGTTGCTCTGATCTGTTATTTCTCACTGTGCTTTTGTGAGTATACCACTCTTTCCATACTGCAGAAGTCTGCAGCTTCCTCGTATGACTGACATTTCACAGGACAGTCTTGACAGACTGGTAGGGAGTCCAGTCCACATTCAGCCCTGTGAGCAATTGAGTCCTGAGTAACTAAAGCTTTTCTGTAAGTATCTCTAGAGCTCAGCTGTAATCTAAAAGATTAGAGCAGCACATATTGATCGCCTGGGATGTTTCATATTCCACTTCAAGTTGCATACCATCAATGGAGATAACACATTGTTGCTCAACAGGGTGGCTGCTGCTGAAAAGGAAGAAAACATAGCAGCCATTTTTCTCCCTCCAAGGTGAAACCATAAATTACATGAATATAGTGGTCTCCACACAACTGTTTAAGGTTATTTGTTCTGAGGTTCATTTCAAGCCTCAGATCTCTTGCAGATCTCTGTAAGGAAAGGAACAAACCTCAGGTATTGCTTTATATGGCAATTACTTCGCTCACAACAGAGCACAGGTGGTCAGGACTGTTCAGGAAGTACTCTTTCACAGGGTCACAGAATATTCATTGTTGGAAAGGACCTCCTACATCACCAAGTCCAACCACACTCATAACAAAAAAACCACCTAAATACCCTGATCAAACTTGACTTCAAAACCACAAAATAACCCCTACATGCCTGCCACCAGAGCATGTCCTGATGTACTGGGTCTACCTGTTTCTTAAATACCTCCAGGGATGGTGACTCAACCACCTCAAAGAAATGTCTGGGTTGAAGGAGACCTCTAGAGGTCAACTTGTCCAACCACCCTGGGAAGGCTGTTCCAGTGCCTCACCACTCTTTCTGTAAAGAATTTCTTCCTAATAGCCAACCTAAACCTCCCCTGCCACAACTTCAGACCATTTCC
>JANIJG010007643.1:114780-136373 GCA_024611175.1 Megaceryle torquata
GGGCACGATAACTTCCCTTCTCCTGCTGACCACACTATTCCTGATCCAAGCCAGGATCCTGCTGGCCTTCTTGGCCAGCTGGGCACACTGCTGCTGACTCATATTAAGCTGTCTGTCCACCAGCACCCGCAGGTCCTTTTCTGCTGGGCAGCTTTCCAGCCACTCCTCCCCAAGCTTGTAGTGTTGCCTGGGGTTGTTGTGACCAAAATGCAAGACCTGGCACTTGGCCTTGTTGTACCTCATATAATTGGCCTTGGCCCATCAACTCTTTGGGCAACACTGGGCCACAATTCTAAAAATTCATTTGGATGCCCAAAGAAGTTCACAACGTTTTGCGAAGAACTAGTTTATGACTAGTTTTCTGAGTACAACCTTCTTAATCCCCCAGCTTTTGGTACGGCTACATGTTTTGACTCCTATCAGTTAGCACCCTGTTCCATCCAAAAGCCAAGTTACTAATAAATAAGAATAAATAAGTAAACTGCTTCTTTGTTTTTGTAACTTGTTTGGGTGTTTGTTTGTGGTTTTTTGTTGTTGTTTTGTTTTGTTTTGGGGGTGTTTATTTTTTAGGATTTTTTAATAAACACTTGTAAGCACTCCTGGAAAACACAGGAAATGGTAATACCAGACATTTCTGGCTGCACTGTCCTTCATCCAGTGGTATAAAATATGTTCTACAGTATTCTCCATAGTTTAAAGGTATCTTTAACTACTGAAAATGAGAAAAAGTTTAAAGTAAATGTTGTTTATTACAGTGATCTACAATTTAACCAGAGAGATTAGGATTTATTTTAAAACTACATTAATTCAGTTTGGAATCATGACAAATATAAAGGAGCATTCAGATTTAGCAAAATTTCAACATTTCATAATGGAAAAATAGAAAACTGTACCCAAAATTTGTGCACTTAAATTTTTGAGGGAAGTGTCAATATTTTAAATGCTGAATTTCCAAAAATGTATTTTTTCTTTAGTATTTTACATTTGGAAAGAACAGGGATCCTTAAAATTGAACTTATGTCTTATTTAGTAGCATCCTATTTTGAATTATTAAAAACATAATACATTCTTCTTATTGTCTCTAAGCGATAGCTACAATAAGGTTTCTGTAGGGTATTGGTTGGCAAGTTTTAGGTTGTGCTTTGACTTTTTTTTACTGGAATAGAGTAGGCAGAGAAAATTTTACATGACTTTAAAACAAAAATATGTCTGGATTGCTTTTGGTTCACATTAGAATTTGCAGATCCTTCCATAGTCCATTGAAAATTCAGCAAATATTCACACTCTTGCAGTACTGTGTCTTTTATGAACAAATTTATAAAGTGCTTTGCACCCTACACAACTGGAAAAAGTTGGATGAGAAACCTGACATCTTATTTGCTCATTTAAAAAGAAAAAAAGAAAAAAAAAAAAAAAAAACAACAAAAACCAGGTCTATAATAATTAGAAGTCAGTCATTCTGGTTGTACACTTGGGATTTCAATAAATTGTTCTTTACACTATCAACTCTTTTCAAAGTAAAATTCATAGATATTTTCATATTTTTGTAAATCCAATCCTCAGATAGTTCTTCAGATTTTAACCTTCTGACATGAAATTATACTTCTTCACCTTTTCAGTACTGGGAATACCTGAATGATTTGGAGGATATTACAATGAATGAAGATCCTTAAGTATCTTTGCACAGTTTTTCACAGACTGGTACCTATATGATTAAAGAATTAAGAAGCCTGGAGTCACGTTGCATAAAAAGATTTAGAGTAGAGGGCAGAATACCCGCAAGGCTGGAGGAGAGAAGAGAACAATGAAAATCTTCACAATTTCTCTTGTTAAATCTCATTTAGCTTAAAATACACTTGTTACTTACCAAGCCAATGTTCATCCTCAGTCAACCATACCTAGAGTCATAGAATTGTTTTGTTTGGAGGAAACTTTTAAAGTAATAAAATCTAACCATTAAACCAACACAGCCAAGTCCAGCACTAAACCATGTCCCTCAGCACCACATTTATATGTCTTTTAAACACCTCCATTGATGGTGACTACCCCACTTCCCTGGGCAGTCTGTTACAGTACTTGACAACCCTTTTGCAGAAGAAATTTTTCCTAATATCCAACCTAAATCTATCCTGGCACAACTTGAGTGTATTTCCTCTTGTCCTATTGCTTGTTACCTGGGAGAAGAGACTGACCCCCACCTTGCTACAACCTCCTTTCAGGTAGTTGTAGAGGATTATAAAGCCTTCCCTAAGCCTTCTTTTCTCCAGGCTAAACAGCCTGACTTACCCTCAGATGCTCCTCAAAGGACTTGTTCTTTAGACCCTTCACCAACTTCACTGCCCTTCTATGAGCGTGCTCCAGACACACACTCAGTGTCCTTCTTGTAGTGGAACGCCCCAAACTGAACACAATATTTGAGGTGCAACCTCACCAGTGCTGACTACAAGGGGACAGTCACTTCCTTAGTCCTGCTGGCCACACTATTCTGATACAAACCAGGATGCCAGTGGCCTTCTTAGCCACCTGGACACACTGCTGTCTCATGTTCAGCTGGTTTTATCAACAGTCATCATTTGTTTGTTAGTTTGGTGTGGTGTTTTTTGTTTGTGGTTTATTTTGTTTGGTTTTCAGGGCCAAGGGATAAGACATTAATGCATGATAGTTAGTTTCCTGAATAATATATTTACCAGTCAGCTTAACATTTCAGCATCACTTTAACAGGTTTCCTTCTCTAAAATTAAGCATTTATCTTTAATGAGAACAAAACACATTTTTTTCCTCACAATACATAGATATTTTTATGGTTCCTTTACTTTTAGCAATTCTATATCAACATAAATCTTCTGAATTCAGAACTGTTACTCCAGGTTTAACCTAATTTAAGCAAGATCAAAGGGACTTTAAAATTTCTTGACACTTGAATATAAAAGCATGCCCACAGAAAACCAAATATTAACTCTCAAAACTATATAGCAGAGGTACAGAATAAAGATATTTTAAAATTGCTGTACAGAGCCTACTACTGTGGATATCAAATGAAGGAAGCTAACCTCGTAAGAGATAATAAAATAATTTTATCTACTCATTTACAGATTAAGATGCTCAACAGAAGTGTCATAATAAAATTAACTCAGAGGAAAAGCTTCAGATTTCTGTCTCCATGTCTTTTATACTACAAAACTACCCTTTCTATATAATGGCTAGGGAGAAAAGTCTGCTACTACAAGACTGACAAAATATTTAATACCATGAAGCATGTAAAGCACATTCCACATTTGCTTAGATGAGAAAATACACGAATTAACAGGTTATACAAAAAGCAGGAGAGAATTGTTTCTCAATTGGCAAAGCAGAAAGTAAACATCACTTAAACTCAGGATTTTTTTCCAAAGGCGTTATTAATTCCATGTTTGTGCATCATTGTTTATTTTCATCTCCCCTCTGGAGAAAACAGATATGTCATATTTATATTAGGAGCTATTAGTTGGCTGTTTATCAGTTGCCTACTGTTAGAAGTGACGATAGAAACAAAAATCAAAAGGTGCATGATCTATGAATTAAACTGTATTATACTGACAGATTACTTCTTTCCTGAGAGGATAAAACAAATAAGGTCTAACCTTGTCAACCTTGGTTTCCTTCCTATTCTACTTGAAGGTTTGGGGGTTTTTTTTAACCCTTCAACCAAGTATAAAAGGCATGCTCTCTCAATTCCCATCACTGAAGCATGGGAGGATTAGTTCTGACTGCATTTTGCAAATTCTTTTGTTAAAGAGCTCACTTTCCCAGGTTTCCAAAGAAGTATCAAGTGAGGATATAAATTAAATTTTTGTAATACACTGATTTCAACAGAAGTATCAACAAAATGTTCCTGAAAAGATATTTTAGCAGGTGAAAGAAGAAATAATTTTGATCTTTCTCTTTACTCTATTATTAATCTAGGGTATGTACAGCATACATTTCAGATCATGTTGGACTTGATTTAATTTCACAAAGCCAGAAGCTAAACTTCCAGATTTTGCTGGCCAAAATCTTATGTGAATTTTGACAAATAGAACTGTGGATAGGAAAGGAAAAACAACAACAAAATGGAGGAACATTGGATAATAGGAAAATGTGAACACAGTTTAGGTTTCTGAACTTATCCCTGTATTGTATATTGAAAAGAGCAAGCTGTGTTGTAACCAACCTATGAGATGCAGTATTCTCAGAAGCTTGTTACACAGACCGGAATACTCAAATTATGTAACATAGCTGTGAATTTTGATACTAGAGGCTCAAATCTCTTACGCTAATACCTTGAAGAAATAATATGTAAATCAGAGCTTACAAATGTTTTCATATACTGGTATAAAATCTGCAAGCTGATTCCACTAAGTGTTCAGCATCCTTAAGCACACCAGAGCAACAGCACAAGGAACAAATCAGTTTAGGGCAGTAGCTTCATAAGACATACATTTTGTGGATACATTTTTCCTTATTCCCCAAGGTCTGAAAGTGCCTAGCATTTAATTTCTTTATTTTCCCAGAGAATAAAGGAAATATCAAACCTCTATGATAAGAACAGATCAACATTTGCATAAATTTGTATATCTGAAGCTGAACAGAACATTTTTCTTTAGGGTAAGACTTGTAAATTGGAAACATGAGAATATCTGACTCACAGCTGTAAAGTATTTATAGGACTCCTGTTGCTGACACAGGACAGGGCAACTAGCACCACAAGCAAACTCCTTGTCAATCTGCTTTGACTCTCAGTTCTCTAGGAGTAAAACTTGGGAGTAAAGTCAAGGTTTAAACTAAGTGATTTAATTTCATCAGAACATTTCTGTATGAATGATAGTTAAACTTTTTTCCTAATTGAGGATAGCTAAATCCAGAAGTATCAGTCAAAAGTGATCTCCAGTTTTAAGACAACAATCAATTTTTAATTCCATAAAACATAGTGTGCCCAAACTCTAGCCATTAGTTCTGCATTCACTGGAGACAATAAAAGTGGGGGGGGGTGTGGGGGGGGTGTGGGCTGTGAGAATTCTATGATAGTTTTTTTATTATTGTGAGGAGATACACATTTGGAGTGTTGCAGGTCCTTCTATGCTCTTTTTAAAAGGGAATGAAACTCCAATGCAAGGAAAGCCAGTTCTAGTCTTTATTATCCACAGGAAGCCATATTAAACACTGACTTCAAACAATTTCAAGCGTGGTTAAGTGCCATGGTTTGTGAACTTGATCAAGAAAATAAATATCCAAATTTTAGAGTGGATCAGATTTTACTAAGAAGAAAGAATTATATTTATTTATTCATATTTTCCTCTTTCCAATTGGTAAATGTCATGTAGGATTCAGATGGAGGTAGAGTATTACAAAGCAAGTCACCATATTTCTGATTCGATACTTCTTCTTCCTTAAAAATGAAAGTACAAGAAGTGTGAATTACTTTTATGTGTGTATATGTGAATATGTGAATTATTTTTATCATTTGGCTCGAAGGAGACATAAATGAGAAAAAGATGACAAGCAATCATTGCACAGTGGTGTCTGGGTTTTGTTTTGTGTCAATAGGGTGATGTCTAATCAAAAAGACTCAACGTTCACTAATATTTCACAGAATACTTGAGCAAGCCATGATGTCAAAGAAAACATCAAGATAAACACTACAGCCATTGAATATTTTCTTTCATAGAGTGCTCCATGCTCATTTTAGTTTAGACTTTCTGGCTGTAATTCTTCTCTTGAAGCACTACTACTGAGAGAAGAGCTTCTCTTACAGGCTTCTCTGTCCTAAGAACATCACAGGACACATACCACAGAACAGATACCCAAAATACATAAAGCATATCGTGACTAAATAAATTTTGCTTCTTCCCCGCCCTCAAAGCAAAACTGTGTTTGTATTCTCCTGTACCAAACAAACAGACCTTATCACCATTTCCAAAGAGCTACTTAACTGAAAAGTTATTTCTGACCAGACCATAAGGTGCAAGTCAAAGGATACTGACTGGCTGTGTTGATCATCGCTGCTGATTGAGATCTAAAGGTTCTGTCTTACTAGTAAAGACTAAAGAGAAGGGATGAAAGGATGGTGCTGCACTACTATATTCAGTCTTTCTATTGTCCAAGGCAAAATTCATCGGTTTTGGAAGGAACTAAGCATCCTCAAAACACATCAATTTTGCCATCCACAGAAAAACAGAAACTCATGCTTGTCTGGTGCGTTACTGTGATGAAAAGAAGGAAGCTTCTGTTAGAAACAGAGCAGATGAAAACACTATTTAAGGGGGATCAAAATAAATTTTTGAAGGGCTTAATCAAGCAGAGGGTTAGTGTACCATTGTTGCCTTCTGCTGTGAAGGCCAGTTACAACTACTCCAGGTAACTTCACGTGCCCCCAAAGAGCACGTTGTTCATTTTCTCTTTACTTTTAAAATAAAAGCAAATGCCATTATGATGGCCCAAAAAGCTATTTCCTTTTATACATTTTCTTTTTGTCTCATCAGAAATTCTTGATTTAGAAACACTCATTAAAAAGAATAGTAATGTAATTTAATGTCTTAAAAGCTGGCTGGGAGGATGCTATATATAAGACAGATTTTTAGATAGGATATGTCACAGCACTTCTCTTGGTGATTTAAATTATCAGACATACCTTATTTTAATGTGCTATGGCAATCCAAGCCAGTATGTTTTGCAACAGCCTTAGCTGTCCAGCTTAGCCCACTGTTTGTGTAGCATTTTTTGAATATAAATTGTTGATTTTTTCTAATTATCAAATGCAAATGGTGTTGACAATAGCATTGTCTATTATTCTTTCCTCATTATCATGCATGGGTACTACTGAAGCATTTTTAAGGCCAAGAGTACTTGGTAATTATGCTTGTTAAAACCTTATTATTACTACATGTTAACCAAGGAAAACAGCATGGGAAAACTAGCATATCTAAAAAATGAAGGTGACTTATAATTATTGACCATTCCCTCCAATTTTAATCAAATATCTGAATATTAAGTTCCAAACATGACAGTTTACTACCTTTATCTGGATCCTGAATTCCCACTATGCTCAAAGTGAAAGATGCCTGTTGTAATTACATACGAAAATCTGTATACCTACAAATACACAGCAGCTGCAGTTGCCCTTGACTTGGCAGGGGGACTGCTGATTTTGTGGACAGCAAAACACTGTCAGAACACTGCCCAGTGGTGAAGGGTAAGGATTAAAAAGAGAGAAATAGCACTGCAAAACCTGGTGGGAGAGCAGAAAGAGGGGGAGGAGAGGGTCCAGACATCTCACTGAAGAGATTCCCCTGCCAAGGAGGTAGATCTCTCCTGAAGGATCTGCAGTCTTGGAGAACCTATGCTGGAGCAGTGGAACACTGTGAGAAGGCAGGGTCATCAGATAGGACCACAGCCCCCATTCCCCATGCCCCTGCACTGCTCAGAAGGGAGGTAGAAGAGTCAGGACTGAAAGAGTGACGTTGAGCCTGGGAAAAAAGGAGTCAAGATCAGAGGAAGGCGGTTTAGGGTTTTTTTGCATTTGTTTTGCACAATCTAACTCTATTTTAACTGGCAATACATTAATTTTCCCTAAGTCTGTTTTGCTCGTGAGGTACTTGACAAACAATCTCCTTGTTTTTATCTTGACCCATGAGCTGCTTCGTTTTGTTTTCTCCCCTGTCTCGTTGAGGACAGGAGTGAGGGAGCAGGTGGGTGGGAGTTCCTGGCAGCTGCCCAGGGTCAACCCACCACACTGCTTAACAATCAAATATCAGAGTTGACTATATGTTGCTTGTCAGAGACACCACACAAGTTCATGACAATAATGTTGACTAAATGCAGTGTAAAAGCATAAAATATTTTTACAGATCTATTCAAGGGCATCTAAAAGACACCAAATTAATTTGTAAAATGAATTCTACATAGTCAGCTTTTGATTTCATGTTTTAACTCCTTATCTTCAGTAAAATATTCACACCCAGAACAAAGCTCTGAAAGTCCAGCTTTTATCTGTCCTTGCTATAACCTCTTAGTGTCCCAGTGGAATGAAACATGGGATTCAGACAGCATTCCTCTTCCATAAAAGTAATGAGAGGATACCAAAGGAACCTAATTATGCTGTCATTTCTGTAAACAAACACTGTCAAGGTTTGAGCTTAGCTCACTCCCTCTAATGAGTACAGAGGAACTACTGGAATAGCTGTATGTCAGGAAAGGAAAGACATCTCAAGAAATCTAGGAAAAACTTTACTTTCCTACTCTAGACAGCAACTCTTCTAGTTTGAGCTGGGGCTGCAAATGCAGGATCCAGCACCATTTGCTGACATCAGGAGCTAAACTGAAGGATTCACTATTGATTTCTATGGCAAGCTACTTGTAATGTGAACTTTCTATAGTGAGTATATAGTGAATATGTGCATTATTCTACATTTCAAGTAACCATTTTATATTGCTCTTCCTGGGATAGCATCATCCATCATCAGCAACAACATACTTTCATCAAAGCATTATGATTTATTTTCACATCTGCATATTCAGTAGTGTGCTGGGAACTTTAAAAATTCTGTCTTGTCAATCACCATCAACACAGTGATAATGCTGCTTTGCAAGAAGACAGTCTCATATTTAGGCCTCTAACAAGATTCGAAAGTTTTCATCAAACTCAAATAACCTGCACAATGCACTGAAGACACATGGCTTCTCCTTTTACAGATCAATAGATTATTTCACTACTTCTTATCCAGAATTACGCTGGGTAAAGATCACCAAAAAGCTTGAGGCAAAAAGTATAACTATGCTGTCCGTTCATTCAACTATGAATGAAGGACATCCAGTCTGAAAAAGGAAAATCTGCTATCATGTAATTTCTAAGATCATATGCCATATAAAATGGTGCTTTTCAAGATCTTTTTTTTTTTTCTATTCCACTTCTGAATCCATAAATTACTAATGAAGATAAGTCAGATCAAGTATGCATACTGAAGATCTTTAGTTCCCAGAAAAATGTAGTCAGAAGGTGTTGAAAACAGATAGGAAATAATCTGTATAAAGGAAATTAAAGTGAAAAAGACCATGAAAAAAAAAAATTGATTTATGTCAAGAACCTCTGATTTTCTGCAATATATTCTCAAATTTAACAAACTAAATTTGTACTTATCAATATCCTTCTGAATGTAAAAAAAACCAAAAAACCAAACCCACAAAAAAGACAGAAAACCAAATACTTTTCACTTCTGTTCATCTTATTCTCAGGATTAATTTCATTAAACCACCCTTAATTTAATTTACAAAGTTAACTTTTATGTTCAATGCAGTTCGCCAGGATAGTAGGCTGAATGCATGAAGAATTAATTTTGCCTTATAAATGAATGAACAAGATTGGAGGAAGATAAAATGAATGACTAAGTGATTGCAGTTAACCAAAAAGTTCCATTTCGCTCCCTTATGTAGAATGATGGAATATCATTTTATTGAACTCCATTATCCTAATGAGAAGATATTCTATGCTTGATCTTAGCCAAAAGGCTGGAGAAGATATTTTAATGACTTACTGTTTCTGCTTAATAGGGAGATTTCATAATTACTGAAACTACATCTGTTTGATTAATGAGCCTTTTCCAGCATCCATGAATCTTCTTTCAGTTTGGTTGACAATATGCACTGGAAGCACATGCACATACACATTGAGAAGAAAAATAAGGAGGACCAGAAATAGGACCTTATAGTTCTGATTTTCATTATTACAAGGAAAAGTTCGCAATTTTCCCCTCCATTACTGTTCTTACACAGCAAATCAAGTTTGCAATAAACATGTAAAACTTGCAGTGAATTTTATGGCCCATCTTAGAATGTTTGCAGTCAAATAGGGGAAAAACATCATCACAGGAAATACATAAACAAAGGAACATTGATTTTGTGTTATTATAAATGCAATATCCACAAATAACACACACTTAAAAGGACTGCTGTAATTCTGTAGTTGGATTTCATATGTTGCTCAAAGAACATGAAATTGTGGCATGCCTTATGCCAAAATTCTCAAGAGGAATTTAAATCTATAGGCCCACCATGTGATACTTGATGCTCAGAAATCATAAATGAAGACCTATTAATTAATCCTCACACTTGGAGGTCTCACATGCAATATTAGGAAAAACACATTTAAAAAAGATAATAAAAACTCCAGGAAAACAGTACAAGAAAAACCCTCAAGACTGATAGAACTTTCCACAGCCAACAAGTTAGAGAAAAATGATTGCTAAATAACTAATGAACATAACTGGTACCTTTTTTCAAATAAATTAAGATGGTAAGCTCATATCTCAATGCCTGATTTAAAGATATTTTATATCACTTAAATAATTTAAGAAGGTATTTGCCCAACTACTGCATTATCCTGCCCTCAAATCTAAGTTGATTAAGAGAGTTTTCTGCTGCAGATGTCAAACCAGTCTTGAAACTCTCTGAGAGTAGGTTAGATTTTATTGCCTTGGCTGATAATTCCTTATGAGAAGTATTTTCAAGAAAAATGCCTCTTCTTTTCAAATAAAAATACTGATATGTTGTAGTTTACATTAATCTTAATTCATATGCACTGAATTACCTTTTGTATCATGGTAGTGCAGACAATCTGTACTTCAGTATAGGCAGCAAGAAAGACCCACAAAAATTAAACCTAGTTACTACTTACATAAACTGATGTATTGGAGTGAAAATACATTTAGCATTCATTTAACATTTAGGAAAGGAAGGCTTACCATTGAGTAATATGCAGGGTATTAGGCATGAAATATAATTTCCAGGTCACTAGTTCCAACTCATGAAGCCCATCCTCCCATTTCGCAACTCAGAAACACTGGCAATAGTTGTGTGACATATTGGAAGCTAATTGCAACCATGGAAGGAATGCCAAAAATGAGATGCATACCTCTAACAGAGTCATGAGAACAGCACGGGGATGCAACACACCGTGTTCAGGTCAACCCTCTAAAAAATTTGTTCTAAACTTGTAATAGTTGTAGGAAGATTTCCTGAAGTGTTCTGATGAGTGTTGGGCAACCATATTTCAAAAAGTCCAGTAATAATTTTCGTCATCAATCTGTCAGATTTTTTTGCTATCTAGATATAAAATGAGAAATTATTTTTGATGGTATCTTTACATTTGGTGCAATGGGGAGACTTCACTGTTCCTTGCAGGCATCTGTGTACACTCGTGCTTAGGAGAAAGGGTCAGCCATCAACCACTGTTCATAAAATAATTTCCATATATATAACTGTATAAAGAGACTCTTATGATCATTGTCTATAGTCTTCTGAGTGATAGCCCTGGCTGCATGCTGTTTTACCTGAAAAAAATAGAGCTTGGGATTTCAATTTCAACGGAGGTAAATCAGTCTCCACTAATCAATTTCCTTCTGTGTCCAAATGCAATAGTGTATTGACAGAGACACAGATTTTGTGCATTATTTCACATAGAAATTTCAAGTAACAATAAAACAATATAAGAGACAGCCAAACTTTTATTCTTGCATTTTATCAAGAGAAAATGCAGTCTCAATAGGTGCCTTACAAAACACACCACCTGCTCAGCAACTGTGTAAGGAAAATACTTGGAGGCATTTCCCTGTTGTAGAAAAGCCAGGTTGATTGCTGTCAGCTTCCAGACTAAGTTTATGAATGGATACACTGCATGTTTTGAAAAGTGCTCTTTCTGCAGTCATACTGAAAAACAGACATCAAGAGCATCGAATTCTGACTGCAATACCAAAGCATCATAATTGACTTTAGGGGAAGACAGCAGTTTATCTAAAGAAGCATAATGAGAACAGGTTTGAGCGTAGTGCCAATATTACAGTTTTCAGTCATGATTACATAGCAATTAGTTCACTATCCTTCTGCTTTTCAGTTCTCATCAGTCTTTATCATAGCTTGTTATATTTGCCTGTGGATACAAGGAAAATGACTCCTACATAAGTGAAAATGGAAGGCAGAACAAGTGTAAGCATAGAATCATAAAATCGTTTCAAGTGGAAAGACCTTTAAGAACATTGAGTCCAACCATAAACCCAAAGCTGCCAAGTCTGCCACTAAACCATGTCACTAAGCACCACATCTGAAAGTTTTTTTTCGATACCGCCAGGGATGGTGACTCAGCCACTCCCCTGGGCAGCCTGTTCCAGTGCTTAACAATCCTTCAGTAGAGAATGTTTTTCTAATGTCCAATCTCCATCTCCCCTGGTGCAACTTGCATTCATTTCCTCTCATCCTACCATTTGTTGTGTGGGAGAACAGACTGACCCCACCTTGCTACAATATCCTTTCAGGTAGTTGTAGAGAGCAGTAAGGTCTCCCCTCAGCCTCCTTTTCTCCAGGCTAAACAACCCCAGTTCCCTCAGTCATTCCTCAAAGGACTTGTTCTCTAACCCTTCACTAGCTTCACTGCCTTCCTTTGGACAAGCTCTAGCACCTCAATGTCCCTCTTGTAGTGAGAGGCCTAAAACTGAACACAGTATATAAGATGCAGCCTCAACAGTGTTGAATACAGGGAGACAATCCCTTCCCTGGTCCTGCTGGCCACACTGTTGCAGGAAACAGTGACAATCAATGACCTAATATGCTCAGAATAATACTAGTAATGCAGTTATAGCCTCTAAGATTAGAGGTACAAATTCATAATCCATATTTACTAAGTCTTCTGAAATCACCATGTTGTTTCAACACCATGAAGACATGGTTTCATCACAGATAGTACCCTTTCGAGCAGTGCAGAAGAAAATCATTGAATAAGTGAGGAATAAACTACCACCAGAAAAATGTCTGTGGATATGGGCTGGGTAACACTAACAAAGTTAAAACTTCTAAGATAGTGACTAATTAACCTGTGCAGTTCAGTACATATCACATTGGGCATCCCTAGAAGTATCTGCTGGTATCATTTCTGCTGAAGAAATGAAAAGAAAAAAAAAAAGAATCTAAAATACAAACTAGGCCTTAAAGTTCACGTTCTCTGTGGACAGGATACAGAGCAGGGAGCTATAGGACATACTTGCAAGTGAGTTACAATTGTAACAGGATTCCCAGATGGACTTTTTTTCCTCGTAGTTATGACAGAATTAAGCTCCCAGGTTGTTCTATTGGCCTAAAATAACCTAAAGGACTCTAGAGACACATGAGAATGCTGGTCTGCTGGTTGAACTTCACCATAATGGCTTTCTAAAAAAGTGAGAAGTAAAAATCACAAGAATCTGAAAAAGTTTGCAACTTGCAAGTTATGGAGAAAGATTGATAAGGATAAAGTATTATTTACTAGAAATCTAGTGGGAATTTGGGAAGTAACATAATGGTTAGAGGGAAGAGGGGTAAGACTGCAAAAGACAGAAAAAAAAATATTTCTAAGAACTACCAAGAACTTATTCTATGGTTTGAAAGACAGAGACAGGCATTTCCCTAAACTCATTTGCTTCTAAAAACCAAAAATAAAATTTCAAAAAGACATAACGTACCACTAACATACCCATTTGTGATTCATTACAGGTGGCTGTAATGCTAATTCTCATCCTTTTTGCCCTTGACAGCATGCATGTGTATGAATAAAAGCTCCCTCTAGTGACACTGCTTGTTCAAGCCAAGAGAAGATAAAATGTTTGCATGGAAATGTTAGCAGAGCTTGGCTTTCAGAGATGCTAGAAAAGCATTCACTAGTTAATAGCAACTACTTGACATGACCAAAAAAAATCTGGAAGTTATTATAATTAAGATTATTACTAATATTTAAAATATGCAAATTTTTTTGTACTTGTTTCCCACATGACAGTGTAATATTACAGAATGAATTTGTAATGATCTTCCAAGTGCATCATCTGATTTTTTCTTTATTTGCACTGGATTTGTTGAACATAAAAATCCATTGGCTAGATGCATCTCGTAATGGTGAAAACTGACAGGTAGTATGAAAGAAATAAAGCAGAAAGAAGAATGTTAAAAACATTAGAAGAAGCATGAACAAGATGAATACAAAATTGTTTTATTTGTTATCTCTGTGCCAGCATCTAGTTAATAAAACCACCTGTGCTCACAGTCCAGAAAGATAACATGTGAAAAGTGATTTTTAAGGATGTTGTAGGAAAAAAATCCTAAATCAATGCACTGGTGATTAAGCATGAGACAGAAGACCAATGTATACAGAATAATGTGTTCTTCACTTAAATATATATGAAACTCAAAATGAAAAAGTATTTGTTGTAAACTCAGTCCTGGAAAGCTAGAGTGAAATGTTTAGAAATCAATCAGAACTGGTTAGGAGGATATCAGTAAAATAATCACCACAAGTGGGTCAAATGGGAGTACAAGTATTAGGGAAAGAAAAGGAAGAGGGAGTGGAATAATAATAAACAAACAAACAAACAAATAATACATGAACCCAATCTAGAATAGAAAGCAAAGATGAAAGACCAAACCAAAAAAACCCCCCACAAAAACAAAACAGAAACACCCCTCCCCCCCAAACCCTACAAACAAAACCCCAAACAAACAAAGCCAAAGCCAACAAAAAAACCACAAAAACACAAAAAAACCAAAACAAACAAAAAACAAACAAACAAAAAAACCCAAATGAAAAACCCAAACAAACCAAACCAAACCAAACAAAAACAAACCCACAAGAAAAAAAACAAAACCAAAACCAATTAAAGCACAAAAGGAAGCAGAGACATTTTAGTGAAAGAAACTCATATGGGATATGAATCAACAAAACAGACCCTCACTGGAAATAAGTTACAGTCATAAGAGAAAAACCCTTAATAAATGTAGTTTGATAGGTCCATAAATCTCTGAGCTCCATGAGAGTCAATAATTTTATTTAAGGAAAACAAATGTTTGTTTTGATTTGATGGAATCAATATGGGGGTTTCAGAAACCAAGAGGCCACTGGGACTATTAATGGTAAGATCTAAGAATTATTCAAAGAATATCACAAGTTGAAGGATGCCAACCTGTCAACATCTGGGTAATGTTAGTAATATTTTAAGAAGCCATTTGCCTCAAGAAAGACAGAAACTTGGACAGTGCAACAATTTTAATGAAATGCAGAGCTCCCTCTTGATAGGACCCCCAGCCCAGTGAAGAGTAAAATTATGGCTGCAAAGGGAAAAACAGAAAAGGAACTAGAAAACCCACAAGACTGAGAAGATCTAAACCAAACCACTTTCAAGTCAGCATAGTCTAGTTTTCCTTTACAGTACAAAAACTATCAAACAGAAATATCCTGCATTTAAAGTCATCTGTAATAGGTAGGGATCTTGGAGAATACAAAAGCCCACAACACTCCTCCCTCCCTCCTTTTTTTTTTTTTTTAATAAAGTGGGAAGATAGGGTTGCCTAATTTTTTTTAGCATGGTTTTTAAACAGGAATGGAAAAATCTTTGTTCCTTCTGGATCTTTCCAATCTAATGCATTTACTGATTGTCTGGTTTGCTGTTGTTCACCTGCTAATTCATCTGGGTTAATTTAGCTCTATATTTAGCTCTATTTTAAGAAAGAAAGAAAATTGTAATCAGCAAAAATTCAAAGTCCTAATTGGGTTAGAAGTCCCTAACTAGCTGCTTAATGAAAGAGTTGTTTGTAATTTGGTATCCATAATTCAACAAAAAAACTTTATTTTTGAGGAAAACATTTAAACAACCCTTTCGCTATTTCTGTATCTACCATACCTAGCCACAGCAAACAGGCATTTTAAGCATCAGATGCCAGAAGTTTTATAAGATGGAATAAAACACTCTCTGTTATCTATACACCAAGCAAAAAATACAAAAGAACCTCATCAGAGCACTTGTGCTTCACAGTATTACATGAAAAACTGTTCCAAAGCAGAGTATATGAGTGTTCTTGAATCATCAAGGCTATACAGTGGCATTGTCTTCAAAATGGTGAACCTTAACACTTTCTCAAATCATAAACATGTCTAAATACAGGGTACATAAAAATGGCCTCTCCTTTGGCAGACTTACACTATCAATTCCCACCTTTCGCAGCCAGTTTTGGCAGAACAAGCAAAGCTCCCCTTGCTTTCCAAAGTACAGAAAGATATCCTTGTTACAGAAATATGCCCTAAGTAAATCCCTCGTTACTGGCCTCATTGGATTAATTTCTGTTAAGATGCTACTACATCTTTCAGTGATACTATTTGGCATATATGTAAATACTGAACTTATTTGAAAGAGTTAAGAGGAACGTACCATATAAATCTTAATCTACCAGCAAGAACTTTCATCCTTGTACTGGAAATGAAATTTCATGTCACTGCCATAAGTTATTTCTCAATAGAATTCAGACATACTGCCAGAAGTGGACAAATGACATGGTGGTTTGTCTGAGGAGATATACTAAGGACCATGCATTTCAAAATTTGTTTCAATAAGACTGAAAAAGGAAGAAAAAAAGGTGGAAGTTGGACAGAAGGGTCCCTTTAATAGCAAGGTCTGTGCTAGCAAAATGAGATACTTTCTTGAGGCCTGATGAGATTTCATGCATGAAAATGGTTACAAAGGCAAGCATGGAAAAGACCTTTGGGACAAAAGCCCTCGGGGTTCTTATCAAAAGCACTGATGTCCCAGCCCAGTACCTACATTTATCATGAGCCAAGGCGTGCAGCCTACCATTTGCAATGAACAGAATTCAAACACTTTAATTAAAAATCAGAAACTCGCCATGCAAAACAGCCAATTCCATTTCATTCACCTTGAGCTATCTATGTTAGTGATAATACGCTCTATTTTAATCACTGCATTCGCAGAAGAATGAGCTAATTCCACTTTTATACTGTAAACAAGTCTTCCAATAAGGGGAGGAACCAAGCCTGAAATGGAACACACTACAAACAAAGCTGTTTGAAAAGCAAAAGAGATTAAAATTTGGTGTGATTTTAAGTATAATTATAGTCTAAACCAAAAAATTTATTTTCTTATTAAGGTATAGTGCTTTCTGTGTAGCTGATAACTTCTACTGGCATTGCAACCCAGTGCAATAGAGCATGAACAGGATGAGAGTTTAATTTATGCAGTATGTAGTAGAAACATTAACCAGAGCCTAGATTTAATAAGATTCTTATGAACTAAGTTTAAGCACATAAATATTCCCCCCAAAAGGCAGTGGGATAGCTAAAATCCTAAAAAAGCAGGCAACTAAACAATTTTACTGAGTCAAGCACCTCCTCATTTCAGAATCTTCTATTCTTAGTGGGATGTTTGAACCAAAAAGTCATCCGGCTGGATGTTTCAAAACTCTGCCAATCAAAAACACCTTTTCTAGCTTCACACAACTGTGTACAGTTTAGTACAGTAAAAAAACCCACACACTTTACTTTAATCCCATTACACCATTGCTGCAACTAACTTTCAGAAGATAGTTACATTTATTGAAGGTGGAAAGGAATTAAAGTATTTGGCCTAATTTCAGTCATAGTCCAAAATAAGATAACCTCTAGAAACACTGAAGATGCTTGTTATTTGGAGTTGCAAAAGCACCAGATCTTCATTTCAACTTTGAATTAACATGTCTGAACTCTTTAGCAGAGTTTATTTAAATTAAAACTATGTACTGACTTGGCACACCATTACCTTTTAAAATGTGTTGCCTGTTGATAACAAACCTGCATTTATAAGTCTGTTTTCATCCAAAACTGCAGTCCCTACTAAATGATCATGCATGTTATTTATACATAAGCAACATCACAGTCCCCAGTGAAGCAGAGCTATGGGTGGTGTGAGACACAGTGGCTGCTCAGCAGAGCATAGCACCAGTCTGAGTTCAGAGTGGAAGGGAGGAGGAATATTAAGTTTATTTACTTTGATTTATAAATAACTAATGGGGAAGAAAAACAAATACAAAACCTATCAGGTTTGTATTCAGTGTTTGCAAAAGTTTACATAATGTTGACAGAGCATTTTAGTATCACCCCTGAAGAAGAGGGAGGACCACCAAAAAAAAAAAAAAATCACAAGAAACTCTGAACTTCATAAAGCACAGTATTTGCTTCAGACATTTCAACTAATAAGTAGATTTCTTTCATCAGTGGAAGCAACTAAACATACACAATGCCCTGAAGCTAGTTATATAATCAAAGGATATCATAAATGTACGATGAGCCCTTTCTCTCTTCTGTAATTCAGAGGAGTCACTTCAAGCACCTCTTGTCATTTAGTAACACCTGCTTGATGGGATGAAGAACAGCTCTCGGGTAGAGGGACCTATGATCACGACCGTGCCTTATAAACAGGGATGTTACACAGCAGAAAACAAGTCAGGGAATACAACGGAGGACACCCTGATATCGTATGTTTTGGCAAGCAACACACCATGTCACAAATCCTATGTTCTGAATGGCTGTAAGGAATATGACTGTATAAATAACATCATCTCAATCACAGTTACCAGTCAGAACCGTTATCTACATTTTGCACACAAAAGGAGACAGTTTCCCATTTGAAAGTAATTTCTAATGCAATGTTTTGTAAAAGGAAAGAAGGATTTTTTTTGAGGTATATTGTACTAAAAAAAAAGGGTGAGATTTTTCTCCTATACCCTTCCTGATCGTATCAGAGAAAACCATTGTATTTTATTCTACACTGATTTTTATGCCACCTGTAATGTCATGCAGGGCCATATCGAACAATGCCATTACCACATTACCATTTGTCATTTGTGACTCATTTTTATATTCTTCCCCTCCAAAAAAAAAAAAAAAAAAAAAAAAAAAAAAAAAAAAAAAAAGAGACAAAACCCAACAAAACAGGATGAGCATAAGATTGTGTTTTCTCTTGAAAAGATTTTGATTTTGCTCAAGAAACGAGCCTAAAAAAAACCTGTAAAAAAATGAAGCTGACGGCAAAAGGGAGACCTTTGATTTTAATGCCACAGTTCACTGATTAGCAGTGCATAATCGATGACAGGATAGATGCCACGGTGGGATACTCTCTGTCATGGTATGCCACCTCTAATGAGGACTGCTTCTTTCAGTAACACTATATTATTGACTTGGACTATAGTTTAAGAAAGATCAAATCAGCTCAATTAGGATGCTCATTTGTATTCAGACCACACCATCCTCAGTTCGGTTACTAGCACTTTGTTCCTGAAGATAACAAAATGTTTGTGCATAATGTATCTTTTCATCCTTTAAATTGTAAAGGTCATTGGATAGGAAGGTATTGCTTTTCTGACTGCTATTCTTCGACAGCCACTTCATTTTAATCTCTGTACATCTATCATAAGCTATTGATATAGGAAAGTGAGGTGAGAGCAGTTGCTATTCCCCCCTCCTGCTACCTGTATCCAAAGTCATAGAAACAGACATTCTCTATCAAAAATAAATATGGACTCATTTATAGATTTGGTAGAAATTTTCTACGCATAATTTCCTTGGGGAGATATGAATTAATAGTCCTTTAAATTCAGCAGAAGTAATTTTCTTTGGTTCTGTTTTGCCTAATCATAAAGGCCAATAAAAATCTATACCTATTCTGTAGATAAACATGTTCCTTCACATTCACATAGTATTTGGTAGAATCAAATGAAAATCCCCAATGAAAAACAATTAGTTACATTTTTAGTATGCTGTTCTTTTCAGTCTTTGATATTTAAACATCTTCTTAAAGCAAAAGTTGCTAGACATCATATGCTTGTGTTTATTACTTAGCATGTTGTCTAAGCCTAAGACACTCCTCATGTCTTTTTGTGCAGGTGCCTCAATATTATACTCTGTAGCACTCTGCTTATTAAAAAGTCAGTTAAGAAGTTTCATTCTAAATCATTTCTTGCACAAGAGTCCTGAATGGTTGGATATTACAGTAACATTGGAAATAAGCAAAGTGTTTACTTATAGTAGGACTGCTACTTGAAAGGAGAAATGCATACGTTAATCTTTGTGAAAGAGTCATCCCTTTAAATAGGAGGTTACCACTGCCTTTTAAAACTAGATCTTAGATCTTTAACTGACACTTTGAATTTAGGTCTATGGTTACTCCAAGGAATCATCTGAGACAATCCTTGTTATGAAATCAACACATATTATGTAATGTTTGCACCATGTAAGCATGCTGTATAGCATAAAGCTCGACAACATAATGAGACTAATTATGAAGTTCAGTAATGTATGTAAAAAAGCAAGGAATAATGCCCATTCAGAAAATGTAGCATGAATCATAGCATCTAAAACAAGGATGACAGGCATTAGATAAGACAGAAACATTGGAAACACAGGAGCGGAAGCAGATACAAACTCTAGAACTTGGTCTTCACATTTCCTGGAGCTACTGAATTATCTTCTCTTCTAGAGATCTGGGGGCTAAGGACCCTTAACATATATTAAACTTTAAATTTAAGATTCTCTGTTTACTGGATAGCAAAACCTGTAATCCCCCGCAGTGGTCAGGGATGCATCCACCAACATCTCCTTCCTCCAGGGAAGACTCAGTCATATTCTTTTAAGTAAAGTCTGATTATTGAGATTGACTCAATCTACAGAGTGTCCAGCTGACTAAAAGTCTCAGTAACTAAAAAAAATATCTAGATAATAAGAAAGCTACAATAAACACAAAATAAATTCTCTTTAACTGAAAGCTATAATTCCTAAAAATTCTGTGTAACCTACTAGGCTAACTGCTAGAAATTGTACATAACAATAAGCTATGCTGATAATTGCTGATTATTAAAGTTTTGTGTAATAATAAAGCTTTAATTATAACTACAACCCTGTGGTCAGTTCTTATTCTACCAAAGCTTCCTAAAAGAACACGCCTGTTCCTGTAATGTCAGGTGACATGGGGCAAGGATAAAAAGCAAATACCTAAAATCATGTAGGACTCCACAAATTCAATTAAAATGCTTACTACCTATTTTCTGTTAAGTCCTCATTTAAAAAAGTAATGATGTATATAGTTAAAAAGAAAAACATAACCTCTGTATCATCTCAAGAAGTAGTGAAAGACCAGCTTAGAGAGAAATGTAAAGTATTTTAAAATTACTTTAATATTGGACTGATTAAATCTTAGCTATGTTAGTAGTTACCTTTGAGAAGCTGTGTTAACAGAGTACTAAAAAACTATGTCAAATAATGCCAACATGGAGCTTATATTTAAAAGGGGGGGGTGGTAATGGTGAAGGAGAGGAATCATGATCTAGTAATTTTACCCTCAATTCCTCAAAAATAGCAGCAAGAATTCAAATAATAAATTCCCAATGAACATCTGAGAGCAGCCAAACTATATCTGTCAAAAACAAGTCCTACCTATACATAAAAAATATTTTTCTCTATATGACAGTATATCTTTTGTCTTCCTTACTACTAGTAGAAAAATGCTCTAAATCAAGACCTTAGTAACAGCTTTGAGGACTCCTGTAATATTCTTATAAGTAACCTGGGAAAACAGCAGAAGAAAACAAGCCAAAAAGATTAGAGGTGTATGCTTGTAATTAGTATGGACAGATAAACTAATTGGAATTTAAGGGTCTCCCATGAGGTAAGGAATATCACAGGGTATCACAGGGTGTCAGGGGTTGGAAGGGACCTTGGAGATCTTCGAGTCCAACCCCCCTGCCAGAGCAGG
>JANIJG010007643.1:148477-162048 GCA_024611175.1 Megaceryle torquata
AGAAGCGGCAGACAGGGAGGGGGGGGGGATAGGGGTTCCAAACCTTGCTTTCTCCGATCTAAAAAAAAATTTGCCCCCCCCCCCCCCCCCCCCCTTAAAACACACTCTACTCTCATTCCAGGCATTGTAGTTTGTTTTCCACACAAACTGTCACAAAAAAAGGTAAAGATTAATTATCTTTTTCTAACCATTTAGAAGACTATCACATAAGTCATTATCACTAAAAAGAATTAATATTAAAAGGCATTAAAATTATAAAAGGAACATTGCAATATTCTTCCAAAGGGCACACCTGTAAACATCCATTACAAAGGTACTGTAACTACTTAATTTACAATGATAATATCTTAATTCATCATCAGTAACATTTATAATTTAAGAGATACTGCAGACACAATAATCATTAATATCACATATGTAAGTAAGAGAAGTCTGACTGAGATGAATTCCTTCTCCAAGGCTATATTTCAAGAGCACTGTATGAATTCCATAACGTATGGATCTACCTGCTGGCCAGAACTGTGCTATTTTTAATGTTTTCCTGTATGCTCAATGAGGAAGTGCTTTGACATAAAAGGCTAAAGCAAACAGAAAGAGCTACTGAGAATTCAGAGTGGAAACCCCACCAAAAAAAAAAAAAGTACTCAGAATAAAATGTGCATTACTTCCAGATTAATTAATCCCCATAAATAGTAAGAGCTTGAGAATGCAAGCAGTGCTCTTCAGGAGCTGGAGCAGTCTATCAACACTACTGATAATCAAGGGACCACCTAACCTTGTCTGTTTCACCTTATGTCCTGTCCTGCTCCTGTTGTGTGGCTGGAGCACAGATATAAGAAGAGAATATTCAGGCATACAAATTCTTTTTGTCTTATAAAATTGTAAATTTAGGGTTATAAGAAACATTTTAATTCAGCCTTAGCAAAATGAAGGACCTGGCTCCCAACGATGCCTGCCAGCATTCAGCAACACTCGCCAAATTCATGGAGCCTCCCAGGGTAAGGCAAAAGCTGTGTATCAGGCAGTTCTTTCACAAAGCATCTTCTGATATCTGAAGCATCACAAATAAACAAGACCATTTTGGAATACCACATCCTTCACGGATGGGTTTCATCCTTCCAGAAGTTCAGATGCAGGAAATAGGTTTGGAATTTGCCTATCTACTCCCCTGAACTCAGGAATATTTTCTCAATTCTTAAGGGATCAAATTAGTTTTAATGGCAAGCTTTCATATATAAGCAGAGGTTTATTTCATCCCACCCACAGAGAAATAACATATGGCAAATAACATGTTGTGCAAGTTCCACTGAAGATCTATTGCACATATTTTAAATGGCAGGTAAGTGATACACAAATCTTACGGCGGTACTCTAGAAATGTAACCTTTAATGTTAATGATTTAAGCCCATATTCACACATGGTTTAATTTCTAAGAATAATTAGGCAATTGATATCTCCATCTGGCTCAAAATGCTTGTTTACACTTTTGTAATCAAACAGTCTCAGCAGCCTTCAAACTGGATGAGACTTTTAAAAATTAAAATATTCCACAGTCATTTAGGAGTTGTGTCAGCTGACTGGTGATTTAGGTCCAGGATGACACTTTTGGTAGCTGAAAGAATCTATGACTGCTGCTATCTTGCTGTAAGTCACCCTGCACAAAGAATCTCAATTAAGCTAGGAGAAACTGAAGTTCAAGTCATTCCACCTTGAAAGCGCCACCCTTTTCTTTGAACTTCTTTGTACAAGCAATTTGGGAACCCAAAGATCCCATATTGCAAGCCTAATAGCCAAATTAATAACTATTCTGCAGTATGCCCAGTTTATGGCTTGATTTTTTTTCCAGAGATTTCTTTAAAGGTCTTTGACCAGTTCCATTACAGAAAAAAAAAAAACCCTGAGAACTTTTGTAGGATGAGAAAGCAGCCTTGGCATTCAGCAACAGCATTGTCATGTACTGAAGGAAAGCGCAGCCCAACAAACCACATATCAGCTTGGCCAGGAGAAGAGTATGAGGTTAAAGGAAGAGACATCCATTTCATACCAGAAATTATATGTAGCGGGTATAGGATAGCCCTCTGTGGATGCAAGTGCTTTGAGGAAGACAGCTGTTTTACCACTGGCAGAGACTTTCCTTTTCACCAAGCCACCATCTATGGGAATGTTCACCCCCCTCTGATCTGAGGAAACAACCCAGTTTCCAGGGCACCCTAGTGCTCTGGATTACCTACAGCCCAAGCAGCTCATCTCCTCCTCACTCTCTGAAGCTTTTTTTTTCCCCTCTAAATCAGAGGATTTAATGCTGATTTCTTACTAACTAGCATACAGCATCACCTCTACCACTCCAGACACCACCTGGATGTTAGTGCCATTATTCAGGCTCTTTCAAACGCAGCTTCTTTGGGATCTGGCCAAAATTGTACTTCCATCCCTCACATAAAGCAGGTGTCTCAGATGCAGAACAGGGAAAAAAAAAAAAAGAAAACTATTTTGAAACACTGTCATCCTTCCATAAGCGAAAGCTGTTAATCAGAGTAATTCCCAGACCTGTTGACAATTCACCAAATACGTTAAAAAAGGGAAAGGTGTGACTGAAATCTCAACTGCTATGAATGTCAGGCTGATCACTCTATCGCCCTGTTCGTTAAAGAGGAACTTACTAACTGCATTCTCTCTCCCCCCACTCTCATAAATGTATATATATCTCAATAAAAAAGAGACAGAAAGCATGAGTAATGGGTAAACATCTCAGAACTCAGAAATATAGTACATAATTTACTATCCGCAATAGCAAAGGAAAAGGAAAAAAAAGAGAGATGTAGAATAAAGAAGCAATATTCATTTATGAGAGAAAGTGAACATGGAAGAAAGAAACTAACTGAAATACTCCTCATACAACATTTCTTTTCCAGCAGAGGATATCTTTATAGCTCTTACATACCCTAAACCACAGCTCTGTTTGCATGAGAGATTGTTTATTGCACTTGAAATGCTCTCTATTACTTGGGTTGCATGACAGAATCAAATAATGAAAACCCCGTACTGCTACATTGTGGCAGTCTGTACAGCATTTTTCTTTCAGCATGACAGCTTAAGACTTTTCCTTCCACCTCCCTATTATTTAAACTTAAATAGTTTAATTTTTATTTTATGTAATTAGAGAAAAAAAAATGTTAAAAATAACACTGATAGATGCTATTTTTGCAGAAATACCAAGCA
The DNA here is from genome assembly GCA_024611175.1 of Megaceryle torquata. Lineage (NCBI taxonomy): Eukaryota > Metazoa > Chordata > Aves > Coraciiformes > Cerylidae > Megaceryle > Megaceryle torquata. The sequence continues at coordinate 151,697 of JANIJG010007643.1, forward strand.
GATGAAAGTTAAAGTTGTGGCATGAATGGTACGACACTTCTTGGGAGGAAGAGACAGTTGTGGCATTATGACAATAAAAACAGAAAAGCACTACTGCTTTTAGTTATGAGAAAAAAAAAAATATCAGTTACTGTTCATCATACTTATATTCTCAGTTAGCAACTTCTTTAAACAGTTATAAAAATACTGATGCAGAAGAGACTTTTTGGTGATGTAAATTATTAATCCTGTTGTCAATAACCCAATTTTAATTCTGTTGAAAGCATTTTTACTTCTCAAGTATGATTACAAATTCATAGCAAAGATTAATCTATTTCATTTAACAGTAGAGATTTCTCCAGCTTTAGATAAATCCCTTTTGGAAGAAGACAGAGAAAACCAGATCCTACAGGATACACAATTGTTTCAGTGTTCTTTGGCTGTCTGAATGTATTATTAGTATTATTAATAGTTTGAGTATTAGTGCTCCAATTCTGATCAAGTAAGATGTCCCAATTCCATAAAACCACTAAAGTTTGAGGCTTTGTTTTTTGTTGTTTCTCACCCACCCTGCATTCAAGATCAAATTTTAGATTTTATGAAGTACATCAGAGACAAAAATGGTAATTATGACCAAAAAATCAAGTATCCTAGGTTAGCACATCGATCTAGCTGTGGTCACCTGCACTTACACAGACAATGGAACAAGTATGAAAGGAGTCCAGTTGAGCCGTATAAAAAGATGTTAATAATCTATTCATGAATAGTGTGAATAAGGTCAAAACAAAGCTCTTTAAACAGTGGACTGTCACATTTAAAGACTGCACTGAAAAGGAGGAGAGACTTTGATCACTCAGGATTTTGGGAACTGTTTTCTCCAAATTATTTTTCAATTGATATTATATATTACTTCACTGATGTTTCAGGACTTTTCATGTGACTGAAACTAGAATATGTTGGGATTATTTTTTTTTCCCTTGAAATTAATTCAGTGGAGTTTTTGAATAAAATCAAAATACTCCAATTTTTATTTCCCGTTCAAAGTTATATCTGAAACAGCATTTTGAAGAAATTAAAACATTGATCTGTAGAAGTTTTACCCAATTTCCAAAGAAAAACTGTGTAAGAATGTACCTCAACATAGGAAGACACATCAGGCTGTTAACACTAACTTCAGGCTAGTAGCACAAGACAGCACTAATAGTCTTAGGAAGATTTGATAATGCCCTTCAAGAACCAAAATGTGTTATTATAACATTTCCCCTTGCCTCAAAGTGAAATTTAGGGAATAGATGAGGGCTCTGAAAAGAATAACTTGTATTATTTATGGGAAAAGGGAAAGAAGAGTAAAAAAATACCATCTTGACATGAAATGCATGGAAACATTTGTAAACAAAATGATATGCAAAGTCCCCCTCTAAGAAATAAACAATATAGCCCAAAACTTCTCAGTGCAGGAAATGCATCTAAGAAGTGTACAAGTTAGAAAATAAAATTAAAAACAAACCGACAAAAAAACCCAACAACAAACAAACAAAGCAAAACACAAAAAACCACCAAACCTACAACAGTTGTACTAGAAAAAGAACTAAATATAAACTCCGGGAAAACAATGTGAATAAGCAGAACCATGAAATAAGCAGGCTCTTAAATGGAAGAACATCAGTGCTGGATAAGGAGGTAGTACCTCATTACTCAGGCTATAATGAGAGCTGTGGAAATGATGTTCCAGTTCTGTCTCTGCTCTGAACATCTCTCAAATGTTCAGGAAATAATTTACATTAGCAAATGTCTACCATGCAGGGAGGAACATTAAATGAACTGGATTATTTTATCAGTGAGATCATAAAGGGGATTTGATTTTGAAGTTAAAGTTCCTGCATACAAAAGACATTCTGATACTAGACAGCTCTTAAAATGAGCAAGGAAAGACAACTGTCAGACAAATGGAGACTAGCCATGTAGTGGAAAGAGAAAACCTAAGCCATCTTAGGTGCTGTATCTCAATGTCTCATAAAAGTAACAGTCCTGGGAAGACAACAACAGCAGCAAACAAAAACAAACGAAACCAAGAAGAAGAAGAAAAAAACCCCAACACAACGACAACCAACCAACAAAAAAAAACCAACAAAAACCAAACACCCCTCCACCCACACAAATACTCAACTAAACTTTGGTGAACTTCCATATAAAATTCTTTACTGTACAAGAGCTCAGAACACTCTTATAACATCCTCCTGGCTTTAAAGCAGTCTCTGGACATGTACTGAATGCTATTTTTTATTTTAATTTTAAAATGGCAAGTAATGTATTTTAGAAGTTATTTTAAAATACAATCAAGGTACAGTGCTATCAGGTATCTTTCTTCCCCCTGCAATCAGTTTGGAAAGTTGATCAGGCATTTATTGGGTCCTGGTAGCTACATTTCAGTCATCTTCAGGAGAAGTGTACTAATAGGCTTATAGACTTCATATAACAGCCATGCTTCCCAGTACAGCTCTCCTAACCTACCGTGCTTTTACTCAGCGTGCTGACATAGCTTTCTGTGTTAGCTTGTCTTGACTAAAGGGCATCAATTTACTCCTTCAGTAGAACTATCTGCATGGCACCAATTAAGGAGCAGGATGAAATCATATAGCAGATTTTTACTGGAACTCACCTCCCATCAAGAAGTCTTAATGTGTTATGTCTGTTTTTAAACAATTGTACATTGCACCTCACTTTTTTGAAATGGGGTCATCCACCACCAGTCCTTTGAAACCCAAATGGAAGCCCTGTTCTATAAAATTGAAGAGTTATATATGTAAAGATTTTATTCAATGAATTTAAGTTGTGTATGCTTCAAAAAATACTGTACTGTTCCAAAATGAGCTATCAGGAAAGAAGCAATGTCCAATCCTTCCTCACAGGATCAGCTGATTTCCTTCATAGCTTTCTCTTCCCCTTTTGCAAACTGTTTGATTTCAGGAATTTATGTCCTTTCCATTCTCCTGGATTTAAGACACGTTTTCAGAGTTTTGTAATTTGAACATGGTTTCTATTTTTCGGATTCCTATAAAAGTCCCTTACATCTTTTTAACTTTCATCTCCATAAAGGAGGCTGGCTCACCACATCGCCCACTCAAGTTTTGGCTGTGCACAACTCTGCCCATCAGCACTGATTCAATACCAATCACACAGAGTGTGTGCTTTCTATTACCCAGCTGTTCATACTTCAGGCAGATCTGAAAAATTGCTCTTTGCTTTTATTGGCTGCTGTTCAAGTCACACTTCAGGCTATGCAAATGCCAAAGTTTCTACTCATGTAGTAGAAAAAACAGTAGATTCTGCAAAGAGATTGACTTGATTCAGTTGTTTGATTGTTTCAAATACAGGGGGGATAAAAGGAGTCACCCATGGAAAATAAAATCTTTTAAAACTAGATCATTAGACTGTGATCACATATCATGTTTTTTATTTGAGTAAAGACATCACTGTGTTTTTCTGAGATATGTGTCTGTGCTTGCTACAATTTTTCTTAGCTTTTGGATCTTTGAGGGCAGTGTCTAAACTCCTGTTTAGAGGTAGTACTTGCAGGCTTCCAATTCTCTGTACAGTGGCAGCCTGCATTAATATTCTGCTGCTGTTGCAAGACTCTCCAAAGCACAGGGTGTCTGCACTCTGACTCCTAATGATAGAGCAGACCCTCACACAGGGATCTCTTCATTGTAACGGAAGAAATATTTATCTCTTTATTCTAAGAAAGAAATCTTCGGTTGTAGTCGAGCAAGTGGTCCCATCCATCCAGGTGGATGAATGAGAATTTCAGATCAAAAACATGCCTAGATTGGCTTTCTGAAGTTCAGATCCAAATCAATATTTTTCAATTTCCCACTACAAAGACTACGGTACTGTCACTTTGGTAACCATCACAGGGAATGCTTTTGTTTGCGGATTTTATCACTGTGAAAAAGATTCCTGGACAAAGACCAAAACCCCTCGCCTGCATCCCCAAACAAGTCACAGCTAACCATAGCTAAATGTATTACTTACTGGTCAGCCAAGACCACATATAAGCTATTTTTATCCAAAGATATCATAAACACAGGCAAGATATGATTGTATTTTTCAATGTCATTTTACCTTATAACTTTCCTATTGCAAATGAACCTTTCATCTCCCTGTTTCTTTTTTTTTCCTCAAAAACAAGTAATCTAAACTTGAAATTTGTTAAGTAGCTAATCCAATTAAGTTTCCTTTTTAAGTGTCTCAAGCTTCTTGCATTCTCAGGCCTTTTAATTAATACCAAGTAAGGGCTTTGTTTACCCTTCTGGATTACAGCCTCTAGCATGTCTCTGCGCTGTCTTTGTCACTGGAAATGAAGAAAAAAGTTGATGCCCTTTATTTTGGCATTATGCCTTTCCTTTTCTTGGGAATTAAGGTCCTTTATAGTCAGCCTGCACTCATTTTGAGAAGCATTATAAGTTAACACTAGGTGGAATGTTTCATAGATAAGTAAATTCATTACCATTTGTCCCTGTGAAATTCAAGTTAAGTGTCGTTCTTCTTCCTTTTTTTGTGACATGGAGGGTGAAAGATGTTTTCCCTCCCTCTAATCCTCTTCTTTTTGAAATCTTTTCCTATTTAAAACTGAAAAGGATTGAAAGGTGTATAGATTTAATTAGATGGGTATTTGCTGATTTCCTCAGTCTTGTGTTCTAGCTTTCATAGCCTTGATAAACTGAAGCAGTATCTACATATCACAAACAAGTAACTACAGGAGGAAACCAAGTAACTACAGGGGGACAGCATGACAGTTTATATGTGGATTATTAGTTAATCAGTACTGAACTAGTCCCAGTACTGTCTCAGATACTTCTAAATTAGGAAGAAATAGAATCAATTGTTAAAAAGATGTTTTCAAACCACATATACACGAAAACAAACAAACAAAAAAACCCAAACAAAACACAAGCTCCTCTTTAATTCTATTTTTCCTGTTGTAGGAAAAGTTTCTGTTCTTACTGTTCTACAAAACACACTGCATTGAAAGAGAAATCTTCCTAGCTTTTGTTAGAAGTTCTTGCACTATTTAAAGACAGGGAGTCAAGCCTTGAGATGATATAATGATATAAATCGATTTACAACATATTTAGATTATAAATAAAAAACCCAAACAAACCAAACAATCTTATAACTTTGCACAGTAGGATCTCTTTCTGAGCCCTTGTAGGGACATAGGTATCATAAAATACAACAAAACCAAAACTAGCCAAACTCAAATCTACCTGAAGACCTTTATCTTCAGTGAAGTTTGGACTACTTCCAGAAACTGGGGAGACCCCTGCAACTCTACTGGCTCAGGAAAATTTAAGTCAATAACAGCAAGACTGGGGGTTTTATGGGTTTTTACGAAATTTAAGAACACATGACGGATGTGGTTAGGATTAATCCCCAATGAACAGGGATCCAGATACTATCTCATCACATGGCCAATATGAGAGAAAATGCATATAGGAAAAAATCAGACCACCTATCATGAGAATAAGCAAAAGTAATTGCTTGGATGCTTAAGGTTTCATCTATTTGAAGCGAACAGGTATTTGCTATGCTGCTCATATCAGTAAGGAATAGTATACAATCATGTTTACAAGGGAGTGAAAGGGAAGACTGTGGCTGCAAAGCAAAGACTGATAGAAGAGAGGTACACAGCAAAATCTGAAAGCCAGATATAACAACCTGAACATCTCCTCAGCAACTGTCAAAGACTCAGTGGCTTTTAGCACTGGTTTCAGTTGCCTGGGCAGAACAGCAGTCAAGCTATGGAGATAGTGCTAAGACACCTTTTATCACACAACAAAGTCATAGTTGGCCAATAAAACCACCAGTAATGATAACATGGTAAAGATGAGATGCTGACTTTGGTATACACAGCCAGAACATGAAGACAAAAATGTTAATTGTAATGCCTTTTAGTAGGACAATATTAAATATGAAGAGTGGTACTCACTAAACAAAGTAAAAATAAATGTACTCCTGATATGAACCACACTGGAGATAACTAAACTTGAGTACAGTAATAAGACAACTGCAATGACAGTCTTGAAAAAAACATTTAAGATTAGATAGATTATAGATAACAGAATTCATCTTTGCTAAAAGACTCGATTCCTCCATGAATCCAACCTTTTCTGAGGTCTCAAATGAGCTGGTAACTTCCATTTAAGATGCTAGAGACCAAAATTTTCAGCTCAACCATCATCTTCTCATAGCTGCAACTACCTAGCGGCTAGTCCAAATGTCAAAGACAGAGGTAAGAGTCAGTGACTGAGACAGTCATCTATTTCATGATAAAACAAGGTCAAATATAATTCTTTTGACCACCAAGCTCTCTGAGCATACTCCAGTTATATCTCCGTATGGGGAGAGAATTATGTGCAGACCTCAGCAAGACCCTGGTTCTGATGGTATGGATATCTGGTTTCATGAACCAAAAAGGACAGTCCATTTACACAGCTGGAAGAACCAAGCATCAGGGCTTACAAGCCTTTAGGTGTAGATTCAGTATTCTGTGAGATTCAAAATAGTACATTAATCATCAGAGATAGCAATTCTTTTGAATTAACATGGAATATCAAGTTTTTGCAGAGTCACAAGATCATTTCAAGAACTAATGAACAGGATTAGTTTGAAACTTCCATAGACAGCTCTATAAAGACTACAAAAATGCTCCAAAATTGAGTGTGGAAGGCACAATGTAATTCTCCAATGTCAGATTTGATTAATGTCAACACGTAAGAAGAAAAGAAAATTATATTCTGCTTCTACATACAATGAAAAATTGCAGAAAAATAAAAGGTCCCAATTATGGTCTCCAATGGCAATCAACTTGTGGAGCAGCCATCTGACTCCATGAAAAAAATTCTATGTATTCCTATCCCCCATATTATAAGCTGTTTTATACAGCCAGGCAGAAAGATCTCATGCATATTGCACATACATAAACACACAAATTGTTAGTGAAGTATTCCAAGTAAATCAGAAATGACCTTGCTGTCACTTAAAAAAATACTGGCAAATACAATGCACATTTACATTCCTGGCCTTGACTATCAAGATTATCCTTATAAGTCATTCCTCCCCTGGCAGGAAACCTCTGATATGCTTGCATAAAGGCAGACTTTCTATTCTAGTCCTTCTGTAAAGTCAAATTCATAGCTGTGCATTTAGACTTTAATTGTTTAGAACACTTCTAAATTCATGGATATGTTTTATGTTAGCTGTAGAAATCTATTATTTATTAGCACAAAGCAGACTGTGTATATAGCTGAAGGTTAAAGATGATCAGCACAAACAAGAAAACAAAAAAGATTAACAGTTAAATCAGAACAACAGACAACGTGAATATTTATGAGAAAAACACTCTGCCAAAATGTGATAATTTCCTTTGATTTAATTAAAGGGTGGGTAGGGAAAAAAGCAACAGAGTGGACGTAATAAATTGTGAAGATGTGAAAAAAACCTGACGTAGGATTTCTTATAAGAGCTTATTAAAGTTACAAGGGTTTTGTTTGGAAAGCAATACTGTGACATGAGTACAAAACTGACTCACATTGGAAGGAGAGTATGTTTAAATTAATGTATCATCAGATGATAAGTACCATACACAGGTAAGGAAAACGCTGGAAGCAAATGTCATAAGATGGTCTAAAGAAACTCAGAAGCACAATGATGATATTCATATTTAATAAATACATAAATATTAACTTTTGAGACAGTGTAACTATTGCAAACAACAGACTGACCTTGGAGCGTGGGAATTTAGGGAGATTAAAGTTCTAGGCAATTCTTTTCAGGGGGTGAAATCCATTGTGCATAAATTATATGTCACAGTTACAAAATAATACTATAAAATGAAAGCATTAATGTCATGTAATGCTTGCCAGGAACACTAGGAGAAGATGAGCAAAGACTTAGTATAAACATGTCTCATAGCATAATGCTCTAATCAAGGCATGGACAGAGTTGTCATAAACAAACCTAGGAAAAGAGCTATTCTTGCAGACCATAAAAGAAGATTTAGTCCTCCATTCAATGTAAGATTTGGTTTGCTGGAGTGGACACATACACAGCAAGAAAGACCATTTAACTACACACTCTGTCAAAAGAGTGGCTCATTAGCTTGAGCCATTCTTGTCTCTACTTGAAAAAAAGTATTAAACTTGTGGTAAAATAATCTTGATCATTTCTCCTTTTACTTGGAGATTGGAAAAGATACACAAAATACTGTCAGTATGAGTCTGAAAACGGACTTTCCCTTCCAAAAAGTAAAGTAAGTGCCGATCCTCACCTCTCTTCCCCCAGATTTTTCTTTCTCCATTTCAGTATCTTTTCCAGGAATGAAAATGGAAGTGTTACATTCTGAGGAAGACAATCTTTCATTTTTCTTTTTCAAAGAAAACTAGAAGACACTATAAATCTTTTGAGAATGCCTCTTCTTGGCATTTTTATACTCTTCTGTCAAAAAAGCTGGAACAACTACTTCAACATTTCAATGCTTCTACCAACATAGCTTCTAAACTTGAACTACTAAGTCTTTGAATGATAATATTATCTGAAAGACTTCAGAACAAGCTAATATGAATTGAGACATTGCTGAAACTGTAATCCAGCAAGCAAATGGGTACCAGCTGGGGACCTCTAGCCATTATTATCAGTCAAAGATTTATCCACCAAATTCAAGAAACCTTGGAAGAGTTCAAACCCGGAGCTGAGACCTAACATGTAAACCAGAAGAGAGACTCCAGCTCTCTTGCCTATGCCTTTCTTTATGCTCAATCTCTATGATGAATACAAAGCAGCAAAAGCTTATTTGACACAAGAAAGCAAATGGACATTTGCCCTTGTTTTGCCCTTTCACAAAAATTTAAAGGCAAATCACTTTAATACTTTTTATCTAGTCAGTCTTTAGACTCAAGACCATGCATTCACATAAAGCATAATTTTATTTTCTTTATATAATTCATTGTGGAAGTAAAATACAATCAGCAATTCTTTCTAATTACATATTTTTTATTGCAGGCATTTTTAAAGTGCCTTCAACTGCCTCCAGCAGGGAAGGGAGATGGAAAAGGTGTTGATATTTTTGTGCCTCTGTGTTTGTCTGTGTGTAGAATTTCATTATATGTTAACTATATTCACTGAAGTTTCTTTGGCTCCACAAAACTAAAAGAATAAAAACAGCACTCAAAAAAATGTTGAATTATATGAGATGAACACAAAAGCCAGCTGCAGAATACACCAAAACTAGCAGAAGGTACTTACATGACTAGAAATTTAGAGCAGGCAGCATGCAGGAACTATGCCTATGTGGTGGCTACATGGGATTCCCTTTTTTTTTTTTCCTACTGGAAAGGAACTGTGGGGAAGAGAGGAAGGAGTTGGGGAACAGCTATCCACTAAAAAGGATAAAGGTAACAAGAGGAAGGTGCAGCCCACCTGACCCAATTTTAGTCCATCTATTTCACAGAATCACAGAATGTTAGGGGTTGGACAGGACCTCCAAAGATCATTGAGTCCAACCCCCCTGTCAGATATTGCTCTTTGGAAGATTTGAAGGAAGAGTTAATGAAGTGCTATTTCAACTTTCTGGCAGTCCAAGAATTACACAAGTTCTGTTCTGGGGGTATTCTATGTGGCATAAGAAAGAAAAAAATTGCTTTTTACTAACCTGTGTTGAGATGCCAGAGAGTAACGTCCATGAAAGCAAGGTATATTACTACTAGTAGCACTTCTAAGAGATTATATCAAATGAACAAGTCTCTGGCATTTCCCTTCCTGTACGAGCAGTCCTACAAAAGAGCTAGGCTCCAGCTTAGCACTGAATCCAGCATTTTAACTAAAGTTCACAGGTCACTGATCCCATTTCTTCAAGAGTTATATTTTTCTTCATAAATTTGCAAAGCCACCAAACACAATTTAAACCAGAATGAATCTCTCAAAAGGATCTCATCTAGAAGACCTTCTAAAGGGGACTATAAGATATCAAAAGGTATTGAAATGGGACACTTGGTTAAAAAAAACAAGTAACAGAAGAATGACGTAATTTATCATTTTAATATTTTCAAATCATGTCACAAAAAGACATTAATTCACCTTACATGAGTAAATATTGACTAAGTATGGACTATATTATTTCTGGTTCAAATTTAATGAAGACCAGTTTTATGACCCATGCCTAAATACAATCATAGAATGGCAAGGGTTGGAAGTGACCTCCGGAGATCATCGAGTCCAACCCCCCTGCCAACACAGGAGCACCCAGGGCAGGCCACACAGGAACAGATCCAGGTGGGTCTTGAAAGTCTCTAGAGAAGGAGACTCCACAACCTCTC
>JANIJG010007643.1:162148-198539 GCA_024611175.1 Megaceryle torquata
GGCCAGAGTTAGTTCCAAGAGGGCCTTGGCCTTCCTTGTTGCACCCCTACAAACCCTGACAGCATTCCTACAATTCTCCCAAGACACCAGTCCCTTTTTCCACATGCTATGAACATCTTTTTTCCACTTAAGTTTTTTCATCATCTCCTTGCTCATCCATGCTGGTCTTCTGCCTCCTCTACTTGATTTTTTTTTCTACTTTTTTACTCAAAGGAATGCACCTGTCTTGAGCTTGGAGGAAGTGACGTTTGAATATTAACCAGCTCTCTTGGGACCCTTTACCTTCTAGAGTCTTAGCCCAAGGGATTCTCCCAAGTAGGTCTTTCAAGAGGACAAAGTTATCCCTCCTGAAGTCCAGGGTTGCAATCTTACTTATTGCCTTGCTTCTTCCTTGTATGATACTAAACTCTACTATGTTGTGATAACTGCTGCCAAGGCTGCCCCCAACCTTCGCATCCCTGACCAGACCTTCTTTGTTTGTTAATACAAGGTCCAGAAGCACTCCCTTCCTCGTTGGCACTTCCATCACTTGCATCAGGAAGTTATTATTAATGCATTTAAAAAGTCTTCTAGACCAAGTATGCCTCATTGTGTGGCCTTTCCAACAAATCTCAATGTGACTGAAGTCACACAATTGTGACTGAAGTCACAATTGAAAATTGAAGTCTGTAGAAGATCTCATCAACATCCTCTTCCTGGTTTGTTGGTCTGTAGTAGACACCCACAACAGTTTCACCTATATTTGCGTGCCCCTTAATTCTCACCCATAAGCTTTCAACATGTTCTTCATCCACCCCAGGTAGAGCTCAGTGCATTGCAGTTGCTCATGCACATAAAGAGCAACTCCACCACCTTGCCTTGCTGGTCTATCTTTCCTAAAAAGTACATAACCATCCATGACAACATTCCAGTCATGTGAGCTATCCAACCCTGTCTCAGTAACTGCAATGAGATCATGGCCCTGTGACCAAACATAGATCTCCAGTTCCTCCTGCTTATTCCCCATGCTGTGTGCACTGGTGTATAAACATTTCAGAGAGGGGGTTCGTCCTTGGAAGGAAGAAGACCTTCTGGTTCTCAAAAATGTCAGTATGCTGCCCCACATGTACTGGGATACAACACCCATAGGCATCTCTAGCAAGTCTGGTTACATGCCCCTCCCCCTTCATATCTAATTTAAAGCCCTGTCAATCAACCCTGAGGTCTCTTGTGCAAAGACTCTCTTCCCCCTTTGAGAAAGGTGTTTCCTATTAGGTGTCAGCAAACCTGGTGCTGTATAGGTCATCCCCTTAATGAAATGATTGAGAAAGATTTTAATATATAAACACTTGAAATAGTATATTCATTTATCTAAATGTTTCTCCTCAACTCCAGAATCAGGACCTAGCTATTAAAATAGCAATATTAAGGAAAGGAAAAACAAACAAACATAAACAAACAAAACCACCCATAAACCAACCTAAAATTTTTGATGATGTTATATCTAACAATGACAATTGTTCCTGTGTTTGCTTCCCTCCCCCACCTTACAACAATTTTCCAAGACTACATTGTATTAGGAAAACCAACTTAACTTGTACTTATCTCATTCTACCATCACTGGAGGGAGATGAATATTCACTAACAACAACAACAACTAAAAGCTCACGTGGCTGCAGGAATTTTGTTTCTTATAGCCAGAAAAACATGACAGATACTAAAGTAACTCAAGCTACATTTGGTTTGGCAGATTCTGTTTAAAACAACCCCTAAAACTGGATTTATTTCTACTATTCCTCTGAGTCAAATAGAAAGATGTGCTTCTTCAAAGAAGTAATTCTCTTTAAAGATCATAACAAAAGTTGTAAAAGAGAAATAAATTATCCTTTTACTCATGAAAAATGATCCTTACTTAAAAAGAAAAATGTAATGCTTTGAAAATTCTCTAAGAATATTATTTTAATTGAGAGAGATTTTTCAGCATTTTTCTTGCCAAGTTAATATCATTCTTTCACACTGCCAAAGCCACAAGATCAAATTTCCTATTTCAAAACACAGTAGCTCATGGTTTTTCCTATAGAACCATGTGTTCAACTCTCATTCGCTATCATCCAAGTTGACATACTCAGTCAGAGGAATTTTCCATCTGTGGCTCTAAGGAAAAGCAAAGCACAGGGTGCCTTCCTTTTCTGATGCCCTTTTCCAGCTGTGAAGCTATTACCAACTCAAAAATGATAAATTTCAATTGCAGTGATTTAAATTTTGTCACAGAAGCCCCACTATGCCAAAGTTCTAAATAAAAGTAATTCCTATTTATATGGTATTCTATGTAGTCCCTTTGCTTTCCATTTATAGGGAATCTAAATTCTATATACCAACATGAAACCAAAATCCATGCTATCACACACATACAAACCCCCCAGCCAAACAATAAAAACACCAAACTAAAACCTTCAAATGAAGTCACGAACCTGTATTAGATAATGTGCCTTATTCTAATTCACTAACATACCACTCAGATTAGAAAGCTGGTACTAAATTTCTCACCTTGCATTGCTAGGAAGGCTTTCTGAGTCTCAAGATTACACTTATTCATGATCAATAAATCAGTTGTCACCTCTTCTTGAAACAGAGTCACCAATTCAAGTACAAAATAGTCACAGCTTTCATAACCATCATGTCAACTTATTTCATGTCTGATCTTATGAAAAAGGAGTAACTTTCCTTGATGAGAGCAGGATACAACATTGGTCCCTCTAGTGCTCCCACTGCAAGACAGTTTGATATAGTTGATAATAGCATTTGGTTTCTGCTGCAGATATCCCAGTATATAACCTTGTGTTTTTCTGACTTACAGGATTTTGTATCAGAAGAGATCAGAAGAAATAAAAAAAACAAACAAGACCTTTATTTACTGAAATGGATTCTATCCTGCTGGTATTTGATGTGATACTGCTGATATTTCCTTCTATATCATCTGCTGCATTTTGGAAGGGAAGCAACCAAGAGAGCTTGACTAGAACAACTTGGAGCTTTGTAAGTAGACTACTCAGCCCACGATAGGAAGTCTTCTGTCCTCATCCCTCCCATCTCTCGCTGCTTAAAGCAACATTTTACAGTCAGTAAGGACCACCAATTTAAAAGGTTTAAATTCCAGTCCTGGTCAAAAAGAAAAGGAAAAAAAAAAAAAAAAAAACCAAAGCACACGTGGTGTATTTCTTCCCATATTAAACACACAGGTAAATAATTTTCTTCATCAACTCCCAGCTATACTACAGGGCTGAAAAGGAGACAGAAGAATCTCTTATTGCTACATTTTTTTTTTTCCCCAATCCAATTCTCAGCACTGCCAGTGCTACTTCCTCCTCCCTTTCCCATCTTTCAGCAGAGAGCCACTGAAAAGGCAACTTTAACATTTAATGCTATTGAGAAGCCTTGAAATTCAATTTAGCAAATCTTATGCAGAATATCTAAAAACTCAGTCTCCTAAATCTGCTTCATCAAACCACTGACAAAGTTAGGTAGTTCAAGAGTCTACTCAGTTTCATATTTGGACTATTATCTCTTCAACCACTTGGCTAGAAGGTTTTGTTTTCTTCATCAAAGCTGAAACCATGAAATGTGAATTTGTCATACACTTTTGTAGTTAGGTCCCACCTTGAAGATAAAGGCACCATGGCCTTTCACACCCTTATGAAAATGCCATATATTTTCAGCTCTTCTCTGGGAAATCTCATTCAACATTAAATAAATCCATACCATAACCTTTACTTATTTATTTATAATTTTTTGCAGTTCAGCCCCTTGATGAATGGTACTCACTAAAGTGAAGCAAGGTCTAGAGATTAGCAGAGTGTGAGTGTGGAACCACCCTCCACAAATCCTTGCTCACTAACCAACGTGCTTTCTTCTACCACTCTTTTTCTTTATTTCTCCTACCTCTCTTCTAGTAAACTTTTTACAGCTACACTTGGCTGTTGCCTGCCAAACTGAAGATCCAACAGGATACAGCAACTCTACTTCTCATGTACAGAGAATAGAGCAGAGCAAGCTGCCTGCCCTACACCACGACAACCTCAGTCCACCACCCAAGCAACCCCTCTCAGTATTGGAAAGGCAGGAAGAACATATAACAGAGAGATAATTTGCATGTAATGCAAGTGAACAGGAATGGGATTTGAGGTTAAATCAGTTAATGACTCACCTGAGACTTTGTTCCAAACTCATACCATCAGAGTAAGATGTAACAAAGGAATCAACATCCTTTCTACTGTCAAAGTTAAAAACGTTTCCTCAAAAACATTATATTATATTGACCTTGTATCATATTTTCATTTTCCTTTCCAGAGCGAGAGAATCCCAAGTTCCTCTTTAGGAGTCAGAGTAGCACACACAGCAGCACACAAATCCAGCCCCATACCAGGAAAAAAAACAACCAGAAATCTTGAGCCACCCTGGCCTCAAGTTCCAAACACCTGAATTCCTCTTGTTTTCCAATCTTGTAGCTGCATTAGAGGATACCACCATCAGATTTGTTTTTTTCTACAGACAGAAAAGCCGAGGACACCATCATTCCTCTCCCAAACTTTCTCTCTATGTTTACCACCCTGCTTAAGTGAGGGCTATGTCCTCTCCAGGTCTGTTGGCAGTCACTGTGCTAGTAGGAACAGTGACGAAAGGCACCTGAGCACACTGGCCTCTGAGACCTCCCCTGCCTTTGCAGGGGCTACATCTCTTCCTCCCTTACATACTATTTGTCTAAAATTGTCTGGAAGACAAAAAATAATGCATAAATCATGCTGAGGACTACAAGAAATGGGAGAAACATGGAAATCCAGAAACTAAGAATTTGTATTTGTGGTCACAAAAAAGAAAGGGGAAAAAACAGCTTCACATTTATTTCTCCACACCTTCAGAGTGGCTGTTTTTGCTAGGAGTATTATCTGGTTTCTTGGAGATTAAGCTCTCCTCAGCTGTAGATGCTATTGCAGCCATAGCAATATTAAAAAAGAAGAAATTTAAGTTTCATTTACTGTTTTTTTTTTTTTTTTCCCAAGTCTTTTGCAAACAAACTTTAAGCTATTACTATTTTTTTTTTTTCCTGTGCCTCCTACTAAGAATATCTGCTCGTCTCCTGTTTCTTTGGGAATACAGGTATGTATTATCTTACAATTAGTTTAAAAATAGGAAGAAGGCTGTCTCATCTCTTGACTGCTCTAAATCAACTCCTTTTCTTCCACTCTGAATCACTACAAAAGGCCAGCAACAGTATTCATATTTTTTAATGCTACTATACCTTGTTGCAGTGTGTTTATTCAATTATTTGTTGCTGCTATTGAGTGTTGTTGTCTTTGTCGGAATGATGAAGGAAAGAGGATTTATCTTGTCTTGCAGCTTGAATACTAAACATTTCAACTAGTTTAACAATTCTCAAATGAAAAGCAAAGAACACCTGGCACTGCAAAGGTTTTCCACACACCACAAAATTGACCCAGTACTACTAGCTTTTTGTATTCCAGTGATAGTTGTATTTATAACACCTACAAAATACTCCCCCTCCCTCAAATTCATATGGAAGATGGAAGAAGGGAATCACTTTTTATTTCAGAAAAAAACACCCAAAATCAAACTCGGGAACGTATCATGTTTTAGTGAAGAACTTTAGTGAAACTATTCCCAGCACATTTGCTATCAAGATTACATGTACCATATCTAGAATATAGCTGGCATGTAGCATGCTGTGCAGGTAGCAGCATGAGTTGCATTTGTAATTAATGAAGGAAGTGCATGATGGTCAAGGATAATAGTCTGTGTTTTGCCTCATGCTGCCAGAAAAGGCATATGGTACCCTTGCTGTTTACTGAAAAGCATGTCTCTCTCACTTGTTAATTCCTTTACAAAATCAGAAAACTTTAAAATACACTTAAATGTTCTGAGGTAAAACAATACTTTAATTCCACAGTTCTGAAGCCATATTCTTCCATTTGTGTAATGGAATGGATATTAAACCTCTTTTATAACCATTAGAGGAATTCGGTTAATCACGGACAGGGCAAGACCTGAGATACACATCTTCTTGCTTTAAAATACCTATGATAGCAAAGGAACTGAAACACACATACATTGAAGTATAAACAGATTTTGACTCTGAAACACCAAGACTATTCATGCTTCTCATGTTTATAACATGAGCAATCTTAGTCATTAATTTAGAAAATCAGAATATTTTTAAATGACCACACTGATTTTTGTCTGGATTTTACACTTTGTCCGGAGGACCTCCACCCAAAACTCAGAGTACATTTCCGATTTAAGGGAAGACTGAGTTTGGAAAAGTGGTTTGTCAAATGCACGTATGATTAAAATGTAAAACCTGATGAATTTAGGATTTTCTTATGTGCACCTTTTCTGTAGGAGCAACCACTGAAATTGATTTCATTATTAAAGTAGTGACAGATCTAGGTCAGAACTGCAAAGGAGGCATAGTTAGATCTAAAAGGATATAGGAAGTCATGTAACCATGTATCAATTAGAAGGAATTATTAAAATTGTTCCTTGGTGCACCACATTGCTTTAGGGCTCTCAAAAAAAACCTTATTGTTGCTCAGGGCAGCTTGGAGGCACTTTACATCTCAAGACACTGAAGTAACTGCACAGAAGATGCCTTGTAGAGCAGCTGTTCCATTGCTTAAAACCAGGGAAATACAAAAGGGAAGGAAAATATAGATTTATTGACTTTTCTTTAGACACTTTTCTGAGTACAGTGAAGAATTAGCCTCCCATACTCTAAATGACAAAACTAACTAGCATAAAGGTTTACTTTAATTAATGAAAAATTTTACATCTACAATGTCAATTTCTATAAGTCATCATTTAAAGCCCCTTACACTTCCATTTCATTGGCCTGTCTTGCATGAGCATGTTTAGTGAAAGATCCAAGCAGCCACAGGTGGGTCAGCCTCCCCTCAATTCCTGGGCAGGTGACAGAGTAACTAATCCTCCTAGAAAGCATTTCCAAACACAGGAAGGACAAGGAGGTGATTGTGAGTAGTCAGCATGGATTTACAAAGGGATTTACTTAGGGGTGGCAGAGGAAGCCTTCCATCTTCCTAGGGTTACTCAGGATTTTAAAAAATAAGATAAACGTGGAAGTTCTTTCTGTGAAAGGAATTAGTGTTTACACACATAAACACACAAAACTGTGAGAATTTGGAGCACTGAATTCTCACAGCCTATTACCAACTTACAGATTCTGTTATCACACTTTAAAATTGGCTAATTTCAAATACCAAACAAACTGATATTATTCCTAATAACTCAAAAGGGTGGCTGTAAAAGACAAGCATATATTCCACCAGTGCTTTTAAAAGTTGTCCCAAACCTTTGCATAAGAAAACTAATGCCATGCCTCTGTGAAGAAAAATAAATTAGCTGCATGAACCCCAAATGAATGACATAAATTTTAATTAGTAAAAAT
The DNA here is from genome assembly GCA_024611175.1 of Megaceryle torquata. Classification (NCBI taxonomy): domain Eukaryota; kingdom Metazoa; phylum Chordata; class Aves; order Coraciiformes; family Cerylidae; genus Megaceryle; species Megaceryle torquata. The sequence continues at coordinate 169,605 of JANIJG010007643.1, forward strand.
AAATGTAAGAGCACAATAAACATGGGACAACCACTCTGTTCAGTGAAATTTCTGTCTGCTGCAAACACCATAACCATAAGCTTTTCAGTTCAGTGCAGGGTACTGTGCTAGAAACTTGAGAAAAACTTGGAAAAAACAGTGCTGATGCCTCCTATGTCCAATTATTTGACTGTTATTTTCTCTGTTAATGGTGAAAAATATTTTTTCTGGGTTTATCAGGTACTACAGCATCCCCTCAATTCAGTGTAATAATACAGACCAAGGATACTACACACATTCATCAAAGTAAACATGAGTGACCTAAGTATTTAAGGCCATCTGCCTGCTGCAAGTTCCACCCTGCTGTGGTCAAGACAGCCACCTGACAGTAAATCTTTAGCACATTACTTATTCCCAGTATTGACAAGACATTTCCTGCTGAGAGTAGCTGAATGTTTGTGCATTAGTACACTCTGCCCCTTATCATTGCTACTGGATTTCCAAGTCCCCTACACAGGTAAAGGCAAATGTTGCAGACTGAGCAAACAGGGAGATGAACTCTTTTCCCAATGAAGCTCTCCAAAGATAAACACACACAGAGCAAACGCAGATATCTTTTTATTCTCAAAGAAATAACAACAAGAGGTCAAGATATTTTCTACCAGACTGTGAAGTCACAACAGCACCATATTTGGCCATATCTGGACAAAATTTCTCTCTCTGACTTGTGAGATTTCTCCAGTAGCTCGCTACATACTGACATCACTCTTACTTCCTCTGCTCATGCCAAGAGAAGCTAATGTCTCTTAAGAGCCTTGATGGTTGTCTCAGATTTCTGGTCTAACTTGAAGTTAACATTTTGGACCTTGTCAGCATCAGTCTTACAGGATATTATGAATTCAAAGTAGAAACTATGAAATCTTTTTCTTCACATCAAATGGATTTTACATCTATCATCTTTTGTGTCACTCCAGACAGTTCCCAAAACTGTTTACAAAAGTCTCAGCTGAAAAAACGGTGGACAAAAAAGACAAAACTCCCACATCTGGGGAAAGACATGAATTAGCAAAAAGGTCCAAAAATGAGCAAAATTGTGTTGTAAGATACTGTGCACTTAGAAGATAACAGCCTGAAGGAGAGGAGCTGCAAAAATACCTTTATATAGGGTTAATTTGGTGCATTCCTTCCTTTATATTTTTGTTTGTAGTCCTTTTTATATGAAATTTAGTTTATCTGTATCAATACCTGAAATTCAATGGGCCATTCTCTCAGGGTTTCTTTTCCACCAATGTTTCACCAGCATAGTTAAGTCTACTGCTGTTCAAAATGCAAACCACTCATTTTTCTCATTTAGAGAAGAATCCAGAGCTTCAGTGAAGTTCCTATCTACTCTGCAGACTGCCATCCTGTCACAAGAATCAGATTCTTGTCAACCTGCAGGTCTTGACAGAATTTTTTTTATGAAGCAGAAACTTTTTCTTTTTTTTTTTTTTTTTTTTTTTAAGAAGAAAATAGAAAAGGTGAAGATTATCACCTTCACCTTATTATAGCAGTGGTAATCTCTCAGTAACACTTAAAAGATCAAGCTTCTAACCTCAGTCCTCATGCTGAGAAGAGAACTCCTCTGTGCTATGGTTTGCTGCAGGAAATGTAAATATTTGGCCATTGTTGCACCACAAAGACAATCTGTCTCCCTCCTTCTGCTGTTTATTCTGTAGTGACATACTGTACTAGTAATGTTGTTATTCATTCTCCCGTTTATCCTCCAAAGCCACTAGCTAGGATTAATTACCAAGGATGAATTGCACTGAGATTCACAAGTACGTAAACTAAACAGTTTATAATCTAGAAGTGGACTAGAGAAAACGATACTGAGAGAAATTAAATTTCACTGAAACAGGTCAGCTATCAGAGGTATCAGCTGGTCATTTAAACAAGGAATCTGCCAATCATAATGAGTGACAGTGTTGTTATTAATTTTGATGTATGCATACCTACTTTATGCTGCTATATTTTCCTTCTATTCATTCATTTTTCAACTTCTGCTCCACCACAAGGACAACACCTTCAGGCATATCACATGTAAAAGCTGACATTATGCATCTAAACTTTTCTCACTGAATAAAAAGCACTGGAGTCTCTAATGCCATTAAGTCCATAGTTGGTAGTGTCCTTTACATACAGGCCCTACCAATGTGGTTTACACCTTGTGATCTTGAAGATCTGTCAGTTATGTGAAGTAGCAAATCACTGCTAATACAAGCTACCCTGGGCATATCAATCCCTTCATGTTCCTCCAGCTTCAACATATTTTATAATGCCTGATGAGTACTTCCCATTTGTGTCCTTGAAGCTTAGATTTTTACACTCTATGTTGTTTGCATTCTGCCTAAGGAAGGACTGAATCAGGGCTATGTTAAGGATGGACACGATGAGTGCCAAACAGTTAAAAGAGCCAAATAGTCCCAAAAGAAGTAAAATATTTCAGAATACCAACAACAGTTATAGCATTACCAGATAATTTGGAAAAGGGACCACTGTTTCTGCTGCGGGCTGGAAACTGTTGTGTCCTTTCTCTTTTCAACTTCATACTCCATAGCAGAATCAGACTGGTGGTCTCCAGTGCATTTTACTGTGGCAAAAACCACATGGCAAAGATGAGCTCCTTATCTTAACCAATGAAGATAATGGGACCTCAAACCTCAGCTGGCACTTGAGGATGCCCAGCATACATATGCACAGATCTCCTCACCATTCTGTTGGTGTAAGAAGTGTCCCCTGAGAAAGGAGAGAAGACCCATTGCCTGCTTCCTGCTGCTCCACCTCCCCACCTTGGAAGAGGGAAAATCCCAGAGGACAGAGCTGAGGATTGTGCTCACAGATACTGCAACAGCAATGCCCCCCTATTGTGGTATCCGAGGCACATTTAGAATAGCAATACAGCCCTCGTACCAAATTACTGCTCACCCGTGAGCTGCAGGATGCTGTCCTAATGAATCATTATTTATTAATTTTATAGCACAATACAAAAAACCTTCAGCTTCCTTCCCTTACAAATCAATAGCATAAATATGCAGCCTTTACTGGCAGGAGCTCATCCCTATTGAATTCATGATCAGCATGAGAAAAAGCAACATGCAATATTTTTGTATGATACCAAAAAATTCCCCAGCGGGAAGGTTAATGAGGACAAAGATATCAGTTCTGATAAAAGAATGTAGACAACATTAAAACTCCATATAAATTTAATTAACTACATGCCTTATTATTTATTTTTAAAATAAAATGCATATATATTGATTTTCGCTTTGAAGTGGATGTTATACAAACAAGATAGCACAAAAAGGCAGTGAAGATGGCCCATTACACACATAGAAAGAAAAAATTGCATAACTCAGCTGCAACTCATTACAATCTGGTTTGGAATTTCAATTGAAGACATTTTATTTCTCTTTCCTTGCTAATCTACAGAATATTCAGTCATTTTTCAAGCAACACTGGGATTAAGTTAGTAATTTTTATGAGTAGCAAAATATCAAGATATAAGATAGAATATCAAAAGAACTAAAATATTTTAGTAAGTAGAAAAAAATGAAGAAATAAATCAAAGAAATCACAAACAACTTGACAACTAAGTTTTCCTTATTAGAAATACCTGGGATTTTAAAAAATATTTCTGTTAAAAGCTGAGCTTTCATAGTATGTACATGTATTTGCACTACCAACCTAGAAAATCTTCACTGAAAAAAGCAAGGGTTCAACCAAAAATAACCAATCCAAAAATGCAGCAGTATTCTTCTAGTGAACTTTTCAGACTGCTGCTTCTATGGGCTCATGGTGGCCATTCCTCCTAGAGCCTTGGTTCCTAATGTTTCTCATCACTGTGAATAGGATCTCAAAGAGACTTTAAACTGTAATTTCAACTTGACATCCCGATTTAAAATTCCCTTGCCTGTCTGTAGAAAAACATTATTTTTCTGCACATTTTAATTCTCAAGTGGAATTTGTTTACATCTTTTTTTAGCTACTATTTTTCTCTAACATGGACTTTGGGTGACATTAAAAGAGATAAGCATGGAGTAGTTGAACTATGAACTTGTCATAAACTCTAATCTAGTTGAGAGGTGTCTCTGCCCATGGCAGGCAGGTTGGGTTAGATGATCTCTAAAGTTCCTTCCAGCCTAAGCCAGTCTATGGTTCTATAACCCAAAATCTCTGATTGCTTTAGTGGAAAAGGCAGTTCTAGCCATGAAATACATTCTGGAAAGAACTTTAAAGAATCGGACATAAGTTTAAGACATGTTGGTAGTCTTCATACACATTCAGCAAATCCCATGGTTTAAAATTGGGTATTATTCACATTGCATAGAGGTGAGCACCCATGTAGGGCTTTGCCAGCTGTGGACTTCCTAATTGTCACTGTTAAGAAAATTATTAATAATGACTAGGTTTTGATGCAGTTAATAATCATTGTGCAAACTGAGGAAGTTTTATCCCAGATCATGAGTTTATGTTCAGAAATATTTGATGAACTAAGCAAATGACTAACTGATCCACTGAACACAAATATTTATCTTCAAGGATATAGTCTTCAAGTCATGTTTGGAATTTGCAATCACGTTCATCTCCAAAAAGAGGACAATTCTGGGATTAGGATTTCAGAAATTTAGCTAAGAACCCTGATCAAAACTTCTAAGCATCGTCTCTGTTCCATGATGAGTCAAGTATTCTAGAAAAAGTACTGCTCAGAGACTCACCACATCTATGTTTTCTGAGCATGTGAACTCTAAGGACTCAGAAATTCATAAATGGCATGTAACCATAACAAAAATGTTAAAGAAAAAACAAAAAACCAAACCACCCAACCAACCCACCCCCCAAAAAAACAAAACAAACAAACAAACAAACAAACAAAAAAAAAGGGGGGGGGGGGTTGCTTGCATTGTATTTATAAAGCTTACAAATACACATTGAAGATTTTTCCTAGGCACATGGAACTATTTGTTCTACAAATATCAAGTAACTTTGTATGACCTTCATTTGGATTGCATGAACTCATTTCCATATATTTCCATTCTCTAAGCTTACCTGCTGCTACAAAATAGAAAATACTGCCCCATCACCAGTCTAATAATAATTATGACTAGTGTAATTAAAATGGGAATTATCCCACAAATTTCAGAAATCATCTGCTTTGTTTTCCTATGTTGGTATGTTTTAGTCATTTATTTTTACTTCCACTTTAATAATTATTTTATTATTTCATATTAATTTGCTTTCAATAAATTAAATTCAACACACCAAGGGACCTCAAAGCAAATTAGCTCTTAGCTGCATCAGTCTTTAAAGATCCAAAACAAGATACTGATTTTCCCTTGGTAGCATCCATAAATATACATTAGATGTACTGTGAAAGGGCTGAAGCTGGCAGCTCCAAAGATAGCTTTCTCTAACCAGAAATCTTGTACCATGAATATCTGTTTTGTTTTGTTCTCTGGTTCCATTCCTACCCTCTCCTGAAGACATGTAGAAAACTTGGCTCTAAAATCTTTAAGGAGTAACAGATTTTGAATGTAATCTGCAATTATGTACCATGTAAATTCTGTAAGTATGTTTTGTATGTCTTCAGATGCCACGAATGCCTATTACACTTCCTTATCTTTTTGATTAATATATACACCCCATAAAGATTTCAAGATTTAAATTCAAACAGGTAATAAAAAAGAACTTCACAAGTGAAGTTCCCACTAAAACAAAATATCAGAGACAGCAAACACACATAATTTGTCTATAGATTGATTTTATCATACCTTTCCTTCCCTTGTCTTCAAGTCCCTGGGTAAATGATATAAATATTATTAATAGCAAGGCAAAACACATGGCTTTTCCTTCACATGGGAGAGTCCTAATGACCAAGTTATTTATGATTTCACTTGCTTTATTTCTCTATCATCATCAGTCTCACATTGTTGGCTGCCTAATGTCACAGTTCAGTTCAAGTCAGGACCACCCAAGCCTCAGGCTCCTGGAATATAGGGCGGGCACAGAAAGTCCATTCTTTAGATCTGTAAGTCATGTTTTCAAACAGCCTCAGATTCAGAAAGGAAAAAGAAAACAGAAAAAGGGTTTCCATTTTGATGTGTCTATTAGCCAGTATATTAACAAGAGTTATCTGTCCCTCCTCTTCCAATGCTAAATGAAAAATTGAATCTGTGTTCACCTTTAAAGAAAGGATTTTAATTGGTATACAGGTTCCTGACACAGGGTGGCAAAAGTCATGGAAGTAAAGGAGAGGCACAATATCAGACACACTTCTTCCTTCAACATTTCCAATTCTCCTGCATTTTAGGGCATTTGCATTTCAGTTCAGGTCAGATTTTGCTTTTCAAGATAGCACAACTTATATTGCAGCATGGTCATGCAGCATACAAATTTACTCGCTTTCAGATTGAGCTACCATGAAAGATGCCCACCAATAATGATTGGTTGGTCCATTAAGTCAGTCTAGAGCTAGCCCAAAATAAAAGTACTAAAACCAGAGAGAGTGATGAGTGCTGTTTTGCTTTCTGGTACCATTGATCTTGGCTAGTCCTACCTGCAAATGTCAGCATTGGCTGAGGTAGCCCCTTGCTATTTCCATTCTCACTTGATATTTATGTGCACCCTGTCCCGTGCTTAACCTTCCCCATCTCTTCTTGCATTGAACCCATTAGCTCTGTGAACTCCATTTTCAGGGTGACAATTAACACACCAGCATGACAGTGACATGCCTGAACTCACGCTTGAGACCAGCAGTGGATCAAGGATCTATAGTGTCAGAGTATCAGTCACACAATATTATATACATCAGAAGCAATCCACAGCTCGCTCATGCAGATTTATAAGCTAGTGTAAAACTGGTGTAAACTAGAACTATTCCAGGACTATTCATAGTAGAAATTCTACTATCGAGGCAAAATATTATCATCTAACTGTATCTTTCTCTACCTAAGTTAATCACATATAATTTAACTATCCTTATGCACTTCTGTCTCACAATTAGTGTTTGCAAAGTGTCTTAAAATTTTCCAGTAAAGGTGCCATTAAATTATTATTACTATTTGATTTTGAATTTAATAACTTCATCTGTTCAACATACTGCAAGTTCACCTTTTCTCCCTTCTGGCTCCTCAACTCATAGTAAAAATGCATTACATATCTATAGTCCCAAGAGGAAAGCAAGTGATGCTGGTGTTCACAAGTCCTGTTCCCAGCATTAAAGACTGTACTCCTCCCAGAAGGACTATTTGTTCTTGGACCACTGAGAGAAATGATTCTGATGTCACAAGACTCTTCTGTCTATGTGGATGCAATCAAGACTATATTACTGGTATTTGAATAAAGGTCCTCACAACTGAATCAATAATCACCAATCTGAAAGAGGCTACAGGCTACATTTTTAGGTAACTCCATCCTACAATTTGCTGGTTATATGTATCTACATAAGCATATTAAAAGTATGGCAACACTACATCATTGGGAGTACTGACACCACCAGGTAATCCCTTTCTTCACTTTGAGGCACGATCTATTAAGTTCCGGAAGAAAAATGTGCTACTTGACATCTCTTCAGAGAAGTATCAGACAAATATGCGAAAGATGACCTATGGCTCCAAAGAGCTCTTGAGATAATTGATCTACAAACACACACATTATCAGACAGCAAAGCAAATTATAACCAGCTACTAAAGGCACCAGTGGCTCAATAAATGATTTCCTGACATTTCAGTATATTACAGAGGCAGCATGTCTTTCCTTTGGGGTTCACATCACAGCAGGTCTATTTTCTCTGTAAGCTCTAGATGGAGATGCACAAAAAGGAAAAAAAAAAAAAAAGAAAGAAAGAAAAAAAAAAGAATCTAAACAAAGCCATAAATATAATGGCAGGTTTGACTTCTGAAAATGAAAATGTCTTGCTAGGCTATTTGCTCAAAATCTAGACTATGGCAACAGCTTTCTGCAGGTTTTCCTGTCTGGTACTTACATTGATTGTGTGGTACAGTACTGTATATATTTTCCCAGAAAAATAAGAAATAAAAAGCCCTACATTTAAACTGACAGGATATGATTAAAGGAGCTTTTTCTCTCTTTGACATCTATACATACAACAGCAGTAGATGAAACCTCTGACTGTTCAGATTGTTATTCTTCCTCCCTCTCCAAATAAGTACAAAAGCTCCCAAAATCCAATTTCATGCGATTGAATTGCTCACAGCACCAACGATTCTGCATGTGCACTTTGACCCTCACCCCATCCCTCTTCAATCATCAACTAGAATTTATGCCAAGTTAATAGTAACTGGAAAATCCAACAGCTGTGTGTTACAGCCATATGAAAAACTGATGATTTCAGGCAAAGTCCTAGCGGACAGCTCTTTATATAATCATAACTTTTACATTCACTGGCAGCTTCCAAACAGGTAAGTATGAATGAGCCACAGAAACAGAACTATTTTCATACTTCTAGAAACAAACTGATGCACCAGCATGCAGATGTCTGAATAGATATTAAGGCAATACTAAGTACAACACATCTCTGTGTTAAAGCAGAGTGTTATAATTCTGTTTTCTAACCTGTGGAATTTCAGAAATTCATCCAAAACCAGACTTTTGATTTATAAGTAAAATTGCTTTTGTAACTAGGAGAGCACCTTAAACTTTCCCGGTGTCTACTTAGAGGAGAAAATAACAGGATGTTTAGAATTATCCACTAAAATTTGTTCACATAAAATGAAATGCAGTATCTCACCTCCAGGCTTTGGCATACATTTTTATCAGATGAACTTTATCAGCAGCATTTCTCAACACCTGGATTGAAAGCCATAAGACACAGTGGATACTCAAGATTGTAAAGCTCTTCATATAGAGAACCTGAAACAAAACTGTGCTTGTGCACATTTCTGATTTGTGACTTTCAGCCTATGTTTCACAGTCACACTGTTGTCCACGGAAAAGCGGGGGTTGTCAGTGACAGTGGGGCAGATCCTGTCTTTCATCTAACTGTATATCAGCTTGGAAACCTCCACTGGGACCAATGAAACTAAGTCTGTCTAAAACAGCTACAGTTAGTTATGCATGCTTACCTAGGGTAAAATAGTGCTAACAAAATTCTACAGAAATACCCAGTTTCTGATCTGTGTGAATGTCTCTCTCTGCATGTATATTCTTCTATCCAAGAGATGCATTTAAAATACTTCTATCCACAAAAGAAAATAAACAGATAAAGCTGATGTTAAGAGCAGGATGCTGAACCAAGACACAGGCAACCTGGTCTCATTCTTACCAGAAATTTCAGGAAAGTTGTTCTTTGGAATCAGGGAGACCATTTTTTACTATTTTCCTTCCTCATTGAGATTTGCTTTAATTTCTTTTTTACGTCAACTTCTACTCCACTTAAAAAGCTGCTCACACATAATATAATCCTTAGTAAGTAAAAGTAGAATAACAATAAAAGCATACATGGAACTTAGTTGACTCATATTTATTAAATATTTATGAAAAGGAATGATAACAGTAACATGGCAAAATGCATCTCAGTGTTTTGACGATATGGCTTTCATTCCTTGTCTTGCCTTTTGTTGCTCATTTTGTATGTGTCTTTGGAAATTAATTTTTTAAGTAAAGTTGAGTCACTGACTTTTATCTCATTTCTGCTTTTGAATAAAAGCAGGAAAAAAATTGTTTGTGATGTAAAAAACACTTAAAAAAAAAAAGAGAGAGAGAGAGAAAAAAACTTTCAAAATCAGATACCTCTAAGTTGTCAGCTTAGATTTCCAAGCCAGCAGTATATTGCTTTATCTACTGCTGTGTCAAAAAGAAAAAGCATGACTATGGGCATAAAAGAAGCAGAATCATAATCTATGGAAATACCAATTTTTAAAATGTATTTTCCTTTTTTTTATTTTTCCTCAAGACCTTCCATGCACAAAATAATATAAGTCAAAAACATTTTATTAGGCTTTTTTCCACTCTCCCTCCACTACCTTGTCTTACATATTTCTCAATGTTACTAACTAGCACACTACAAGAGAAATACCAATAAAACTCCCATAAGGAGAACTGAATTATATTGAGCTCTGTTGCAACTTTGCCTGTTCAGGTGGAATATCTCTTTGCACAGGCAGTCCTTCATGTTTCAGAATCCACTGCCTGCTTATTAATGCTAATATAGATACTTTAAATGTTTTGGGGTTTTTTTTAATACAAGAACTAAATAAAGACCATTCCAAAATAAGTCTTGATGACAACTGGATGCTACATATGGACGTCTCCATAAACAGGGGGTTGGTTCCAGGAATAAGATTTCTGACCTTGAGTGTCAGGAAAGGCAAAGCATCTTCTGAAAGCAGGGAGTTAGACTGCCAAGGGCTCAGATGGGCAGCAGATAATCATGTTACATGATTTTACATGATTTTCTTTAAACATGCTTATAGTCAGCATTTTGCCATTGATAGTATAGAAATGCCAGCATATCTTTTTTAAATTTAGCTGGATTATCTTCTGGTTTATGTGTCAGTAACAGAATGATTAAGTAAGGTCTGAGTTGTTCAATTAAAAGATTCAGAAATTTGTGTTTGCAGTTTTTCTCAGTTTGTCTGAGAAACATTTGGATCGAGATCAGTGATCATGCATTAATCTTTTTTTTGTGTTTGGCATTATGGATATTTCTGTTTCATTTCAGATATCACTTGGACTGATATGTAGTCAAAATATTCGTACATGGACATGCTATAAGGACAATAGTCTACAGCTAATATGTAGACAAAGAACCTATTCACTCTGGGAAGGCAAAAAAGCATACAGAAATGTCTAAAGGAAACTTGCTGCAACACCACTTCAGAAAATGAAAGGATTAGAAACAAAAAAATAGTGTCTTCCCTTTGCAGTACTGAATTAGATGTAGATACAGTTGAACTGAAGTAAGATTCCCGTGTTTTCTCTCTCTGCAACTCATCCTCAGTACCATTGATCTGTGTATACTTGGTATCAGCAAACCTGGAAGAGCTTCCACACTACCTTCAGTGGCAACACTCTGTCCTAAGCAAAATGCAACATTTTAATCAAGTCCATGAAGTAAGGTTGAAAAATAATGCAGCCTTCTGAAACATACACTTTGGCACAACCAAATATCTATGATCAATGTTCAGCGCATTATCCCTGCTATCCAAACAGCACTCACAACAAACTCTAGTACAATTTGTTTGCTGGAACAAATGGAGAGAAAAAGCCATGGAAATCTATGAAGATGATCAACCTCTTCACACCTCTGGGGAATTTTGCTTTCCCTTTACTCTAGAATGCAAGTTTTTCTATGCACTCACCCAAAATAAAGCATAGTTTTAAAACCATGGATAGCTAGTGGAATATTTATGTCTCACAGAAACCCACTTATATATAGAAGTGTTGTGTGTTTAATATGCGCATCCATTTCTTGAAATGAAGGATCTAATCACTAGTGGGTTTTTTCCAGCTAAAGTTTAAATAAATATTCATGGTAAAACTAATAAATCTCTGTTTATCTTCTTCCAATCTGCCAATTTTCAATTGTAATGAAAACCAACTATAAGCTGAAAATAAGGCTCATTGACATTGAAAGCCATTCCTTCTAATGAAGTGCAGAACTTGCTTCTCTAAGTCATTATTTTCCTCAAGAGGATGGATTTCCATGTGCACTAGAAACTGCACTGTGTTGTGATTCAAAGCATCACAAGGTAGAAAAGCACACTGGATTCTTCATTATAGCAATATTTCCATCAGAAGTATCAGCGAAGATTAAAATAATAGTTTAGTTGGGACTTTTGTTTTGTTTTGTCAATTACTAGAAGCTGTTATAGCTTGAAATTACTTTGTCTTAGAGCCTAATACATTCATCATGCCACACAAAGAGAAGTGAGTGAACCCCTAGAAGTATAGCTATATATAAAACACAGTGGATGACAGGAATGTAACTTAGTTTGTCCATGTTCAAATACATATATGTTCTTCCAACCTCATTGCATACTTTCCATATTCAAGCATATTTGATAATTTTAAAAGCACTATGTATTTTAAGTTTTTTATCAGTTTTTCCACAGAAAAAACATTGACTGTGAAGAGCTCATAATATGGCTGGTTTGAATTTGAAATGGGTTTGTCCTAAGGAGGTGTGAGGAAAATCCTTTCTCTTCCTTTAACCTCTACTTGATGTTAAGAATTAGGAAGCACAAAAAACCTCAGCTAATGTAATGAGATGCATCTGCCAAGAAGGCCTTAAAATTACACTTTTGGAACATTATATGTTTAACATATTAATGCATATATTAAGAGGCATTGCTTTTATATACACACTCAAATACCATAATACATACCTAAAAAAAAAATTCAGCTAGTATCTGTAAAAATCTTCACTGTAGGCAAGCAAATAGTATTATAAATTGTACAAATGTTCTTAAAACTCTACTTGTAAATACTTAGGGTGTACTTTTATTTAAGGTGTGATTTGCTCTAATCTTATGAAATTATTGTTCCAACAAAGCTGGCTGCAAGTAGTAATTAATCCAACAGCCTAAAGAGATGCAAACCTAAAATGCAAATTAGTGTGCAATAAAAAATAAAATAAAATTTTAAAAAAACTGTTTTCTTCTCTTTTAGTTTGGCAATCATATTCCTGTTAGAAGAAAGAGAGACAGGAAAAAAAATATATACCAAGTACTACTATGATTTTGATAGTATAGCTTCCTGATATCCTCATGAAAATCTTTTGAAAACCTTCAGAATACATGCATTTTTAAAATTAAATTATACACATTCCAACATTTGACTGACAACTCATGTAGTAGCCAGTATAATATGAAAGTCCCTTGCTTCTCTCTCAGCAGTCTGCTAGACCTTTATAGAGTGCCACATGCATTTAATCCTGTTGCAACTTTTATCTGACCTTTCACTTAGTATAGCTTAAGTATAAAAGAAATATTTGTTCATTTCCAAAGCTATGTATTTGATGATCTATATTCAGGTCACAAGCTAAACTTGAAAAGCTCTATGATGAAATTTCATGCCAAACTGTGAAAGAGAAGGCAGAATCACACTTTGTAAACAATTCATTTTTGTTTTCAAGAGTTTGCATGGCAGACAGAGATGATGATCCTCAATTTCAAAATATATGTCAATATCTATCAGTTTTCTATAATTATTCAGACATTGGGGGGAGAAGAATGAGATAAAAGAAAAAAAAGTCTTGCCCTGGAACTGAAATCATACCAATAGCCATGTGGATATAAATTAAATAAAGTTGCTCAAGACTAGGGAAGTGTTACATTTTAAAGACAAATTTAATTATCACCTAAGAAGCAGAGCACACCCCTCAATTTTTTCTAAGAGCTAACATCAGAGTTTCAGCAACAAGAAAGAAAGAACAGACACAGGGAAGAAAGGAATCAAATTAATAATCCCTGGAAATGCGTGTCTCTATTGCACCCTTTATTACTTTTTTTTTCTTTATTACTGTAGGCATCTGACATAATTAAATACTCAAGATTCCCAATTTCCAATAAAAAGTTATTGCTATCTGTGACCAGTGGACAGAACACTGGTACAATAAATAAAAAAAAGTGGCCAAATCAAGTATTTTGTAAAGTTAAGATTTTTTTACAAACCATAATTCCAACTCTTCACTTCTATATATTGAATAGTGAAAATTAGCAAAGGGAGACTAAACTAAAAATGCATAAACTCCATTTCCATGCATTTATAATAGAAAGCATCTCTGCAAAAAACAGAACAGAGATATACTTAAAGGATCAGCAAAAGCCAGTACAAGGATATCCACCAAGTACAAGTATTTCTCCAGCTTTGTAAGAATGCTTCATTTGCAGTACCCATTTTTAATTATTTTCACAAACAGGAACTCTAATCAAGCTTCCCTCAACATTCAATAATGTGCAGTCAAAATTAACCATCAGCATTCAAAGGTTTGGTATATTAGATATAACCTTGGTTGTAACACATTTATCATCGAGACAAGACAGACTAAATCTTACAGTGTGGTTCATTACAGCTAATGCAGCTTGTCAAAGCTACCAGTAAGAAGGGGTAAGAAACGCTATTGGCTTCATGAAAACTGAGTGCTTAAAAACTGCTTCCAATAGTGTATTAGAAATTTTCAGATTCCTAGATTTAGATGAAGAAACAAATACAGAAAGTTTTGAATCATCTTCAGCTTTAAATTTCTGTCTATTAATGCAGTATAAATTAGATGTTGAGAGATTTTAGAACAAAAATAGAACAAAATCACATTGGCTTTGGTGAATTGACTCTTGAATGACATCAGAAAAAAATTACTATTTTGCAGAAACACAGAAATCTAACCAGTTCTTGCAAAGACTCCTCATTTGCTTTCTTGTATTTGTCCTGGCTTTGTTTTGTTGTTGTTTAATATATATTAACATTCTCCCTCTGGTAGCACTCAATAGAGTGCCTCAGGTAAAATACACAGCTACAAATCCCTTGTTATCCTTTGGCAAGAAAACCTTGACGTAGGTAAACCTCGTTTTAGAGGTCTTATTCACCAAAACTCAAACCTGTAATGCATCTGGACATTGTATCAATTTAAGCAGAATGTATCTCAGTTTTAAGATAAAAAACTTCAACAGGTATTATATTCCAGTCTTCTGTAAAACTTTGAAAGCAGAGGAGCTTTATTCTCTGAAAGCAGAGAATAACTAACCAGATAGTTTTCCTTTTTTTAATTTTTTTTTTCCTGTTTATCACAGTTAATGAAGAAGCAGGAGTATAGAATTATAGGTTTGATCATGAAAACACTGGGAATTAAGCTTACTACTCTTAAAGAATTGCATGAGATTTACCTGCTTTCTGTATTTTTTTTAGTTAAAAGTGTTTTGCAGTGATTAGTAAAAACCTCAGAAAACCCAAAGTGTTCAAATGGAGTACGTCACCATGAAATGACACCATTTGCATTTGAGGATACTTCTCACACCTTTAGCTCATGGGTTTAACAAAAAACACATTCATAACAATTCCTCCTTAAGAGTGATTTTTTTTTTTCATTTCCTGCCAAAGGCATAAGGTTTTACCTTCCTCTCCCATAAATCATACTTCCCCATCCCAAGTCACATCCTGCATGGTTATGTCTGAACTTTTATGGCAGGTAGTTTGAAATTTGTAATGGATTTGTTATTATGAACAGGTCTTTTGATAAGGCATTCTTTCTTTGTTGCTCATACTGTTTGTGGATTAAAGTGTGAGGGTAAGTATCTGAAGTTCTAGAACTATATGCATGAAAAAACATCTTTCTAAGAAAATGAAGAATAATTTTGTCTTTACTACTTGCTGTATGACTGATAAAAATCTTTGCATCATTCAATATGTAACTCATGAGATGCCAGTTCAGCACTACTATGAACAAGATTGCATTGTTTTCATGCTTTTAGCCTTTGTTATGTGGTGTTAGTCTCTCAGTGTGTTGAAAATTGGGAATAAAGACACTTTTACAGGTGGAATTCAGTAGCATCTGACAGCACATGGCTGAATTACCAATAGCACTGAACTCAACTACCTGTTACTTTGAAACTTGCTTTTGTTTAGATCTGTATGGAATTAAAAATGTTTCTTCCTCTCTGTTATTTATTTGGCTACTATTTTCATATACCTGCAATCAAAAACAGACTACCTGCATTAGGAAGGTACAGACATCCTGTATTTGTTTAGGAAACAAGTCTACATTTCTCATTTGAATAACTAAGATAAAACATTGTAACACCTGTATTATACATCTACCTTTGCATCTGCTGCCACTCTTATTTTTAGAACAACATCCTTACAGAGATGGGTCAGGACTCCAGATGAAATGGCTGTACTATATTGTGATGTTCAAAATTCACATCTTCCATACCTGTGTTGTACCTTGATCCCTATTTTAGCTGCAAAACTGAATTACTGCAAATCAATCAGTAGCTTTTGTAGATAGGACTACTTACAGTGAATTCTATGAACTAATTTTAATGTGTGAAACTGTGAGACTTTCAAGATGAGTTCATTACGGAATCATTAAGGTTGGAAATGACCTTCAAGATCATCAAGTCCAAGATGAGGATCCCAGAGACACCTTCCAAAAAAGCTGAGACTATTCTGTTTTACATATTGCTACTCTCAAGTAATGAGAATGAAGCAAATTTCTGTGTTGGTGTTACTAATTTTGACACAATTTCCATGCTAAATATGATTTTCCATTACTTCAGTGAAGAGATAAGCTGCATAAGGTAAAATCAAACAGCCCTTGGCTGGAGTAATATAGCCAGAAAACAGGTCACCTAGAAGCAACATTTTTTTATTGTTTACTCTTAATATTTTTTTTCTATTATCCTGTCCTGAGTAATTTTAAATAGTTTCTTCTACTACTTAAATAAAAACAGCAGTGAAGGTGAGCTTGAAAAAACAAGTTTAAAGAATATACAGCTATCTGCTACCTGTCTTTGATGAAAAGCAGAGATGAAGAATCTCAGATCTTGAAGAATGTAGAACTCCAAGAGACATACTAATGGCAATAATTGATGCTGAGAGCAATTCTTCTGTTGTACCTTGGCAGCTGCTATTTCATGTAGAACTGCCAAAGAAAGCTTTTGTGTTGATCAAATAAAAAGCCTTTGATAACTGACTGAAAGCAATTGGTGGAATGGTACTTCAGAACTTGTTTATTTCTACCCAAAAGTGAAGTGAAAAAGGGAAGTGTTTAAAAAAAATAGAAATACAAGAATGCAAATTCATAAGAGTATAATTTTGAAAATGACAAAACAGAATATTTCAAACAGTTCCAATCAAAACAACTCAACTGAAATGACACTTCTCAAGCTGAAATGCTTTTTTTATTTCACTTAAGTGATCAAACTATTTCAGTTGGTTTCTTTTTTTCTATAGAAGAACAGTACCTTGATTAAAAAAAAAAAAAAAAGTTATTTCAGACCCATATTCCCAACCCTTTTCCCAGGCTACCAAACAGTCTATGTCCTATCTCATACACAGAACATTCACTATAGAATTCTGAAAATTGCATGGAGTCCAGCCTACAGGAGAAAAGGGAAGGCTGACTGCTTTGCACATGCAGAACACAATTTAAAAGGGTACTTAATTTGATATTTTGTCACTGGATAAAGCACAAGGTATCTTCACTGAGTTCAGACTGACCCTCCACTGCTCCTCCCTGAATATGCAATATAGAATATAAAAATTGTTAGTCAAAACCTACAAATCTTTTCCTGTTGAAAATTTCTCTTGGGGAAAGTGGTGTTTTAGATTATAAAATCCCTTTCATGTACTCCCAGAAAGCTTAATCACTGAATTTTCATTTCAACACAAATCTTTTTGCAGCTTATTTCTGTTTAAAACAAACAATATGTTCAGTTCAAAAGCATTCATAGAGAAATTAAAAATAAAAAACCTAAAAGAAATTCTAATTTTCTGACCTTCAGTTATATATAAGGAAGTCCTACTCTACCCATAATCTTCCTTCACCAGGGTCATCTCTCACAACCTTCATTCAGAAATGTAGCATAAA
Organism: Megaceryle torquata; assembly: GCA_024611175.1. NCBI lineage: Eukaryota > Metazoa > Chordata > Aves > Coraciiformes > Cerylidae > Megaceryle > Megaceryle torquata. Next base: position 187,171 of record JANIJG010007643.1, read on the forward strand.
GATATCTCAATGCTGGATTTGATGATAGACAGATTCAAGTCAGGGAAGGAAAAGAGAATTTACAAGTCAAGCATCTTTTCCTGATTAGTCTTTTCTTTACCCCAGGATGTTTTATTTGCCATTTAGTGTTTTGTTATGGTTCTTGCAACTTATAGTAGCACTAACAGAAAATGGAATTTAAACAAGAGTTGTTATAAAGCATTACTCCTTTATAAGGCTCTTTTAATTACAGTTTTTCTTTTGCAATACTTTTTAAAGGAGATCTAGACAGATGTTCTCTATTTCATGGTGAAGGAACCTGGGGTTACACATCAGGTGAAGATCAGCTGGGAAACAAGACAGCTTTGAAAACAAGTCTCCTGGCTCAAAGTTTTAGTATCTTTGAAGTTAAATTTTAAACTGTCAACACTATTCTAATCTTGCAAAATATCAAGTCAAGATGTTTAGTGCTTCATTTTGCCTTTTTTTTTTTAAATCACTTTTCCTGACATTTCGTACAGCTCTATACAGTGCCTGTAGATGGTGTCACTTTATATATAAGTGACTACATATGGTCTTTACTGCACAGGAAATAAGCTCAAATATTAATGCTACCAAATTATATAGTCATATTTAAGAGTTGTATTTTTAAATAAATCTACCTGATGTTAAAGAAAGTAGACAGCTTTGTTGGCTTTGTGTCTTATCTTAGATTTGGTTTGCCTAAGCTGTTAGAATTTGAAAAGATGGCTTTTTTCTTTTTTTAGAGAAGTATTTTATAGAAGTCCATAACTTATGCACTACATGTTTATGTATTATACAAATATGCACTGATTTAGGATTCTGTGTGGGATTCTATGTGCCCACAGGACTACATGGGTTCGTACCATCTTTAATGCTGGTCTGATCAGCACACTTCTTTTCCTAGTCTGGGACTTTGGCTCACAAGCAAAAATTCTCACTGTGTAGAGCATCACTGTAGAAGTTCCTATCAGCTTGTATACATTAAGTTTCTATAAATTAAGTTTCCTCAGAGCTATCAAAATTGTTACCCTATTCCTCACTGCTCCTCACTCCCCATTCTAATGGCTTCTTATTGCCTGGAGAAACCATGCACATTTCCACACTCATAAAAATGTTTCTTAAGGTGAAAAAGGAGTTCACCAAATACTGATTAAAAAGTAATTGCCTGAGGCCTTGAATGGAGGAGCAGTGCTGAAATCAGCATTCATTTTTGTTTTTAAAGATGTGAAGAGAAATAAATCCACATGTCTTACACACTTACTGCTAAATCACATGCCAGTACATTGATCTCTCTACCCACTCCAGTACAATCACGGCAACTTATAGAAATACTATAAATTAAGTATAACAACACTAGATGCTTCTCTTAGATAATCTGTCCAAATCTCAACAATTCCTCACTGAATGAAATAATTTACATGATTCAAAGACTTTTCTCTAAAATTTTGGATTTTATCATTCATACTTCTATTGAGACAGTGACACAAATGCACAATCGTAGTTACATAAACAGGCAATGACCATTTGCCAGCTCTTGGCAAAACAAGTAAACCACCTCAAGCTTCTTAGCTAATCTAGTACTGTGAATAGACTCAGCAGTGAGTACTAAGATGATGTCTTTTCTCATCTGTGATCTACCAAGGCATTACTGTAACCCTCTTCCTTCCTTTACATTACAGAGAAGACTACACAACAAAAGAGAAGCTTGAAGTGAAACAGAGATGAAGACATGTCCTCCATGCAGGTCACTCTTCATACAAACAATCTCACCTCACTTGAGGCATCATAGCACCTACCCATGCCTATAATACCTGAACAAAGATAGGATACATCAGAGCAATTCCAAGTCCCTCTAGCCAAGCTAATATCTCCAGGCTTCTTTTATAAACATCTGAGATCTTGTTTGAGAGATTCTTAGACCAGACATCAGTATACATCTCACTCTACAGATGTCTTTCTCACTTAAATGCTCACTTACCTTTTGCCTTTTTGCCACTGCAGTAACAGAAAGTCACATAATTTCAAATTCCCGTACAGTCTGTGCTACCCCTAACATGAACGAACTCTGGGTGCATCATGCTCATTGCCAGTTTCTTCCTAGAGAAAAAGACTCAAATTTGATCTTCCTGATGGAGGGCAGTGTTGTAAACACTCACAACTTTCCTAGCAAAGACACGTTTGGAGCAAAACCCTTTGCCTAGTTTGCAAGTCCCACACCCTCCACCAGTATTTTAAATTGCCATTGAAAGACTTTGCCAATGAGTGAAATGATGTAGAACATTCAGTTACGAAGTCTCCGCGTGAGCCAGAGGCAGCCTCTCAAAGTTTCAGTTTGCCTTGCAAGACATCACAGTTTGACACCCATTCATGGCTCCGTTCTGAGAGACATTTAGAGTGATAACACAGGGGCAAATGCTACAGAGGCAGATGTCCTACTTGCTACAGAGCCACTTGGGAAAAGAAAGAGTGTGTATCAGTCTGTGTCAGCGTGGGTGAATAAAGTGCAAACAGAATCTCAAGGAAGACTCATCCAGACAGCCTGGACAGAAGGAATGAGCTTGTAAAGCTAAAAGGGTGAAGAAATATAGCATATACGTGTTGGATAAAGGAAACAAAAGGCAAACATTTTCTCAGTAGTGGTTACCTGTAACACTTTCAGGTGCCTATTTGCACCACATGCTTATCATTAGCATGTAAATTCTGTCGCAAGTCTGAAAAAATCCTTTTTTTTGTAAACTCCAGAACTAAGAGATCCCATCATGACTGTGAAAATGACAAAGAAATGTACCGTGACAAATCACGCCAAAGCAAAGTAACAAAAGTTTTTAAGAACAAATTAAAGATACAATTGTCAAGTGTAAATAACTACAGATTGTATCTGTTGACTGGTACCTTTACCTGATATTCACAGCACAAGAAAAATAATAATTTCTATGGCTATTATTATTTCTGGGACAAGTTAACTGAATGGGGTTGGGAATGGCAAAACATCAGTCCAGTGTTGTGAGCATGAACACTGCCAACGAATGGATGCAGATATCCATCAGTCTCATAAGAAAAGCATAATTCTTGACACTTTTAATGAAAAAATAATTGCAGGGACTCACACATCTGTCCAAGTAACATGAGTTTCCAAATACTGGTAAAAAATACCCAATAATGTAATCAAAGGTAGATATATTAACATATTAACAATTAAATGTTAATATATTAATTCTGTTCAATGTTCAAGAATTTCTAAGATGTTATGATTTTTTTTATATTTACAGTACATATTTTATGATGATTTTAAGGAAGGTTTGCAGAATAAGATTAAAACAACAACAAAACAAAACAAAAAAATACCAAAACAAACCAAAACAAACAAAACTAAACAAAAGTAGATTAGTTCTATTTAATTTTAGCCAGAAATATTTTGTTTTGTAGTGGAAAGACTTCTCCTTTTAAAAGTAAACATATCTAGCTATGATTCAACTTCAACCATAACATGGAAAAAAAAATATTCTGGGAAGAAAATCAGTAATATATGAGATATAAAATTTCGTAGTCTCTGGTTTTGTTGTTTTGGGGGGCAGTCTTTTTGAGGAGGAGGACAAGGCAGCTATAAAGGGCTTTCCTCCTCTTTTTCATTTTATCTGGGTAACCCAAAGCACTATTATTATACAGATTTAGAAGGGACACTGGCTTCCATGCTAAAACCTAAAATGATTAAAGGTCTTCCTTACAAGGTTACCTCCAGCTTTTTCATAAACACTGAAGTCAACACTATTTATGGATGACAGTGTCAGAAAAAAAAAAAAAACCAACCTTTTTTTTTAATCCTTCTTATTTTATTTTACCTTTAAGGAAGATAAAAATATGGCTTTGTTTATGATTTCACTGTTTACAATTTAATCCTCTGCAAGATTATTAAAACTTTTATTTGCAAGTCTGCATCCAGTTTTTATTGCTCTTTTAACTGGATCCAAATTACAAATAATAATCTCTTCAGTTCTGAATTTTATATTTGAATTAAACAGATGTGATTCCTTCTTAAGCATACATCTCTAAATCAATGTATAGACATTACAGAAGTGTTCAAGGCTCATGGAAGGTACAGTTAGTCTAGGTATACAAGATTTGAAGAAAGTATTTTAACTCATGTATACTGGAAGAAGTATGAATGCTTAATATTATGGCAACAAATGATTAGCAATATTCCTGAATCTGGGTTAAATGCTAGAGAATAGTAGATCTAAAATAACCAAAAGTGATTTATAGAACAAAGAAACATTATACAAATTAGAAAGATTATTAACATACTTTCCCTGCTCCTAGAGTAGTTTCATCTCCACAAATAATGATGGTAGTAACTTATGAAATAATAGATTTTTCACCCTGAGGACTCTCAAAGCCATGTGTAAACGCAATAAGCCAAAAAACCCAGGTTATATGAGATGTTCTTTTTGCCCTCCACTGACAGCTGATCGCAGAAGTAATTGTACATAGTATATAGCTTATGACTTCAGCTACAACTGAAAGGGATATTTTTTAAGCCACTTAATTTACACTGTTACAAATGTTGGCTACTACTATGAAGTTCTCTCTAGACAAAGTGTGAAAGAATCTTTCTTCTTTGCAAATAATTTCAACCATGTCATCCTATTGTATTCTTGAGTATACACCTTCTCCAATAGCTTTTTCTGTGAAGATCTTAAACCTGAAAATTCTGCATCGTATCTGTCATAAGTTAAATTTGAGAAAATTTATCTTTGCCTCTGAAGTCTGTTAAGGAATACATTTTAGAGCTGTTTTCACCATCACCTTCAACTGGCAGAAAAAGAAAGAAAAAAAAAAATCTCTATCATCTGAAAACCACCAACCCTCATGACAAATTGAAAATAATTACTGTGTTTCAGGGCCCTAAAACTATGTGTCATGTAGCATGGATGTGGCCCATCTGTATCATCTGGTTAAGGGCCAGAAACCAGTTCTTGTTCCTGTTTAATGGGTATTATTATAAGAATAACTATGATGACTTCAATTCTGTCTCTCAATTCAAAATGCTATCTTAGCTACTGGGCCAGCTCTGTTTATCATATTTCCATTCTGGATGGTGTATCAGACTCTCAGTTGAATAACTGCAGTTGCACTGGCTCCTGAAGCCTACTCTTTAAATACTTTTTTAAAAAGGGAAAATTATATTAATCCATGGAAAGTTAGTCAATGCACTAGATATTTCAAAGGATATTTGTTCAAAATGACTGATATTACAGATGACTAGGTAATGTTATCAGCATAACGATACATTTTTATCTTACATTAGTTTTCCATACATTTTTTCTTAGAAGCCAAACTCTTGGTAATTATTCTCTGTTAAATATCCATTTTGCTCTGGGATTATTTCCTTACACATTTAGAAATACACATGCTCTAAAAATATCCAGACCACAGATTTTCAAGAGTACTCATTTCTATTTTCATTTTTATTCAGGCCATGCAACCATAACTGCAAATTTATACTTCTTTGGCAGTTCTTGATCTTTTTATGAAAAATGAAAACTTGTTGGATGCATTGTAAGCATGAGGCCAGCATTCAGATAACCTCAGCAAATGAAAAGCAGCATTATGTTTTATTTCTATAGGTCCCAAAGAATGGTACAAGAAGCACCATGTAACTCACTTTAATGGAGGAAAAAAAAGTCACAAGGTATAACCCTTAGTTTCACTCTGAGTTACTGGAGTAACTATTGTGTAATATCCTAGATGGCATCCTTATGAAATTGTTCCAAATGCCTTCCTGCTTTCTAAAGATAAGTCAAATAAGATTTAATTTTTCTTATTATCCCAAGATTATGAGTAGAAAGGTATTTATTTGTGAAGTTAAATGTTAATGTTCTATTAGTTTTTGCAAAATTTCTATACTTGGAATTGTCAATTAGTTTAATAGAATCTATTAAGCCTAATAATAACCTAAATGTTATGCAATCTATAAATATTTCTTCCACCATGCAATGCCAATATATTTTATATTATTAGTTAATTGCTATTGTACAATGTTGTACAATTATGGTGCAATAATCAGTGGTACATGTATCCAAATGTTGGCTTGTTATGTTCTTTATTTCCTCAAATCCCAACTGTTAAAAAAAGGAAAAGAAAATAATAATGATTGAAGAAATGCATTACATTGCTGGCATAAAATACGAGCAACACACAGTGTCTGTTATCATGGGAGAAATCTTAGCCAAGCTGATGACATTTTTCCCCATTTTCTGTCTGTTGAGACATGATGGACTGGAAATCTTATTGAAGAATCTCTAAGCTTTGTTCCATGTAGGAGAGAATGGGAGAAAAAGAGCTACGAAAGATTAAGGTGAAGGAAGAAGTGAAACTAGTCAAAAGTTAAAGTAGCTAACTGAGTGGTAGGCCAGAAACCAGCAAACCACTCCCCAAAATAAAATATTAAAAAAAAATAAAAAGTAAGGAGACAGAGAACCATCTTTGTCTGCCTCTTCTTAGCCTGTTTTCTAGGTTTACAGACAAGACCTGGAGGACTAAATCCAAATTTTAAGGTTCCTAAACATCAGCAACCTGATCATGAGGGTGTGAGTAGAATTGCTGCACTGAAGTGCTGTAAACAGCATTCACTTTTTACTGAAAACCATCCCACTGATGTGCCCTGCTGTGTAACAGGAGTTCATAGGAAAACATTTGGAATGGGATATAAAAGCAAGATTGAAGGCTATTGATGGCCATAGTTAAAAAAAGAAAAGGTTAAGGAACTGGTAAATAAGGAAGAAAGCCAAGTAATACCTACACTTAGAATTCTAAAATTTCCATTGACATTGGCTAAAAGATGGGATTTTTCCCTTTTCACGTGGAAGCCACTAAAATTACCTAGGAATTTGTTACTTCCAGTACTCCAGTACCCTGGGCTGAATCCCATCAGGCCCCATGGGCTTAGAAATACTCAACTGATACAACTGGTCTCTTATGGTGTCAGTGTCCGCAAATGGGAAGTCATTGCTCCCACAGTTGTGGTCTTCAATCTCAGAGGACTGGGCAGCCCAAGACTGGCAGCCTTCGGTAAAGACTTAGTTAAAAAGAGGCATTTAATGCCTCTGATTTTTCTTCATCTCTATTTATCAGGTGACTAAGTATCAGCCTAATATTTTCCTTGGACCTCCTCCTGCTATTAATCAACTGAAAAAAGCTTTTTTTTTGTTGTCTGATGCAACACCAGCCAGCTTCACTTTTGAGCTTTGACCCGTTGTTTCTTCACCCTGCCTATGCAAGCTATGGCTCTGTAAGCTTCTGGTAAAGCCTGACCTTACTTCTAGAGACCATGCAATTTATTTTTCCTCTTGATTTCCAAGTAGAGTTCCCTGTTCAGCCAATCTGGTCTTCTGCTCCACTTGCTGGACTTCTGACACAAGATGGTTCTCTACTCATGCACTTTTAAAATGTGGTCCTTAAAACCCGACCAGCACTTGTGGACCCCTTAAGCCCTCAAAAGCAGATTCCCAGGGGACACTGCCAGGTAGATCCCTAAGTAGCTTTCTCCTGAAATCCAGAGTAGCAATTCTGCTGACCTTTTTTCTCATTACACCAAGAGCTTTAAACTTGACCATCTCATGATCACTGTGGCCCTGACAGCCACCTACCATCACATCTCCCATGAGTTCTTCTCTATTCACAAACAGCATGTCTAGGAGGGCATCTTTCTAGTTGGCTTACTGAGGACTTGTGATAAATTATCTTCCACAAACTTCAGCAACTTCCCAGACCAACTCTTCACAGCTGTATGATATCCCAGTTGATGTCTGGGAAGTTGAAATCTCCTTTAAGGACAAGAGCTACCAGTCCAGAGATTTTTCCAATTTGTCTATAGAATAATACATCAGTGATATCACCCTATAATATATTTCAAACTTATTTTGGAAAGCCACTTCTCTGTTGAGAGGACTACAAGCTCAATACCAAACTCTAGGTATCTACGGGTTCTCTAGAGTGTAAATAAGGGTAATATTTGATACCACCTACAGAAATGCTTGAGATAACATAATGACAAATCATTTACAAAACAGCTGTCAGATTCTGCCTTGTTTTGGTCATTAGTGAGCACTGCAACAATTAGATAAGTAACAGATGTGGAAAATATCACACCACATGAGCAACTCCTTTATGAAAATATCTAATAGTTATTTTAAGTGATACACAATGTACTATTTTATAAGCAGGCCTCATTGAATTTGAAAGATCACCTTCTTTTATTCTTACAGACAAACTGACAAGATCAAGTTTCAAAATGTACATATTTCTAGACTGATAATAAAATAAAGAGTCGGACAATTTTTGAGGAGGAAAATGCTAAAAATCAGTAATTACTACACTAGAGAATTTAGCCAAAGCCTGTCTCTCCAATTTCTGTTTAATTAGCCAATAATTATCAGCTTCCAGAAAACAGCCACGCAATAGTGTGTGGCTTGTTTTTTGGTCGATATTTTTTTAATTAGCAGACAGAACAAACATACACTAATAAAGTTAAAGTACCTAATCTACTGAAATGCAGCTACTTCTGTAGTTTGCTATCACTTCTGTTCTGCTTTCAACAATTGGAACAGTCTGCTTTATGTGTGTCAGTCTGGTATAAGATTCATATCTCTGGCAGTAATCAGTTATTATATAAAAAACACTCAGTATTCAACAGCATGATATTAATTAGTCTTCACATTCCAGATCACCAGTTTCTTCAACATGATGATGATGCATGAGATTTAATAATGCTGTTAAATCAAAAACATAGGAATTCTTGGGGGGAAAAAACCCCACCTATTTTTGTAACATTTGAGGCCAAATTGTCTCAAATAGTATTGCACTACAATCAGCTTTGTTAACTACTGTTGAACTGTATATTGATGTATGTATTTATGTACATACATTCACATACAGAATATGGAAATAGTGTGCTGCACATATATACTCTGATTAAAATATATGTCTGTATTGGCTTGTGCTAGTATGCTCTGTTGACATAACTAGCAGACTCCAGCACACAAATTCTTATTACAGACACGTGCCTAATAATTCCAAATTATGGAATCAAGATAGAAAACACAGATGACCTACGAGAAAGGGATCCAATTATTAGATAAACTTCAAAATGTATTTTTTTATGAGTGAGGTCACCTTAATTTTAGCTAAGCTTTAAGAGATATTAGACCGGAGATCAGAGGTATTCTGTTTGAAAACATAGCACAGAAAATTATAATTTTTCCTATGAGTAAAATATCTCAAATGTGTGTGGTATTAGTCAACTGAAAAAAATGTTCAAAATATATAAAAAATTAACCTGCTAGAAGTGGACACTGCCTGTGAAAACATGCTGCTAGCTTCAGAAAAGTGCAGTTAGAAGAACTGAGCTAAAAAGTAAAATCACTGAACAGAATTAGTGCTGTTCTCAGTCAAACTGGGACACCATCACAAAACAAAGGTCAGTACTGAAAACTCCATTTAAAAAGTTGAATGATACAGTATGAAATATAATTGATTAAATATATTGCAGTTACATTCACACTGAGAGAGATCACAGTAATATGGAGAACACTGACACAGTGAGAGAATTACAGCTCTGGTTTAAGGAAGAGCAGAAATTAAGTGTAAATGTTTAGAGTGAACTTTTTTTCTAATTGGTCCATATTCTGTCATTAGACTGTCTATGTATTTGGTGCCTGATCCCTCCCATCTATTCACTAGAGTAATCCCTATCTGAAAATAGGAAATTTCATGTGGAAAAATAGAACACTGTCCTACTTTCCACAGAAAGCTTTGAATTTTCTTCAAAAAGCATTGTACAGACAAAAAGTATTCAGAGTCAAATCCCAAAAGCTTTTATATATGCATCCATTTTCTTCAGAAAACAAAATGTCTGTGCAGTTCAGTTAAACAACCTAAGGATCTGTTACATTTATCTGGGTTTTCCCTTATATCCTCTCTGAGAACACAGACTTAATTGCTCAATATCCTGCTGTCACCAATTTGTCCTAGGTTAAGTATTTTCTAGTAGTACATATATTTCCTTTGCTAATAGATGCAAATGTCTTCAGGGAAACTGTTCCTTAGCTTTAATAAGCAGAGAGTTGAAAGTAAAATAATCAGTTTCAATAAAAGAATTCTGAATTATTTTAACAGAAAATGTACTGTTTCTTGTGAAGATAGTATCAAATTCAGTTGAATACATTAAACAGGGCATAAATTACCTTATGTAGAGGACATAAATTATCTTATATAGGCCTCTTTTCCATTTTCTTAAACTTTGTATTATACTCGTTATAGTTATCGGTTATGATTGTTGGTTAGGCTTTGTATTCTATTGCTTATTCAGTTCCTTTCACAGTTTCTGTGGAAATTCTTGCATTTCCTGAAAGCTGAAAATCTTTCAGCTTCAATTTCTCAACTGTTTAGTGGGAAAATAAAAGTTCAACTATAAATGCTGCTGCCAGCTGTCTGCTGGGATGCCCCTTCCATCTACTCCCTTTTGCAAAGATCTGCACAAACTCAAATTAGGTAACAAATTAGCAAGAACACAAGACATATATTAACACAACCATGGCTGTTAGTAAACGGCCAAATACAAAACTTTTACAACATGGGATTTCTATTTAAAAGTGGACACAAAACCACACAACTTAACTCCCTCTAGTTTTCAGTGCTAGGCTCTATCACTCAAACTGGCCCATCCAAACTACTTCAGCCAGACTGAGATGATACTACTATGTTACTTTACCAAAATCAGCAACATATTGCTGCTTATTTTATTGTAAAGGACCTAAACACTTCACACTGCATATTTTTAAATGTATGAGGTCAGAGTTGGCATCTACCAAACACTACATGTCTAGAAATTTCATGAAGTGAAGACTAAACGTTCAAGTAACTTTCTCTGCAGACATCAGGCACTGGTATTCTGGAGGAGTGTTCCTCTTCCCACTACACAAAGGCACCATTACAAACCTTCTGCTACTTCATTACTTAATACGCAGCACTGAACTGTGACTATATTGTATGTAAGAATACTACACTGGCTACTGAAAGATTTCAGTAATTTCATTTATAGATGTATGTGTGAGCACCAAAGAATCCAGATACACTGATTGGAAGGGTTGGACCACATTACCCCCTAAATTAGGCCTAAGAAACTATGTACACACACACAGACTTGAATATCATACTTAGTCAACTCACATAAGCTTTTATACTTCTGTATCCAGATTCTTTTTCCTTGGCTAATGTGTACAAAATAAGACTGTTCACAGGATCACAGGGTGTCAGGGGTTGGAAGGGACCTTGGAGATCTTCGAGTCCAACCCCCCTGCCAGAGCAGG